>APFE030192320.1:95887-109786 GCA_000404065.3 Pinus taeda
TAATCACATCATGAGTTTTTGGTCAACGTTTCAAACCATCTAATGTGGTTCACGATGAGGACAAAGGTGGTTCGAAACGTGGACCAAAAACTCATTATGTGATTAATCCGAAAGAATTTATCAAAATTAGTATGGATCAAAAAAATCTAAAATCAAGTATAATGTTCCTTCTTAGATTAAGAGGTTTTGAAGAGTATTTATATTATAAATTTGGTTATCAATATTTGGTATATTATTAGCACAACCCCATTAATAAATGGGGTTGATATATGCCCCTTAAATCAAGCACATGCACAATAGCATTACTAAATATGGTTGATATACGCTTACAGACATATACCAACCACATTAATAACTATTAAATATATGGTAGAGATTTAATATTAATATTAATATTAATATTATATAACTAATTATAATATATATAAGTAATAATTAGGTTTATAATATTAGGTTAAAATATATATTTTAAAATATTAGTGTTTTAATATAAGTAAGCACAAGTTAAACATTATCCATAACTATAAGGGAATTACATTAATTGTGAAAATATAATTTAATATGTCTTTCTTACATTAGTATTAAGAGGTTTTGAAGAGTAGTTATATTCTAAAACTAGACATCACTATTTGGTATATTATTGATAGTAAGTTATAGGGTGTTATCTTAAACTCCCTACTTTAATTTACATAGTTAAATGTTGTATACTTGTTATCATCTTTGAAGGAGGCTTATTGTATAGAAGTGGATAGCTACTCCATAATAAGGGTTCATTTTACAAGGCCTACCACAAGCAGTTATGGTTTTTTATATGTAAAATATATTTATAGAGGTAGGAGACAATGAAATGTTTTGCCTTGCATTGTATGTTTGTAGCTCTACTTGTGAAGGATTCCCAAACTTAAGAGGAAATTGAGGAGATTATTCCTCTTC
Organism: Pinus taeda; assembly: GCA_000404065.3. NCBI lineage: Eukaryota > Viridiplantae > Streptophyta > Pinopsida > Pinales > Pinaceae > Pinus > Pinus taeda. The sequence continues at coordinate 96,821 of APFE030192320.1, forward strand.
ACATTATCAATAATTTTATCTTATTGTCTTTTTTTTTTTAATTAATTTGTAATTTTATTCTCTATGTACTTTTTTTATTCCAATGATAAAGGGTTAAGGAACACAAAAAGAGTTAGGTAGGAGATCTTTTTCCTAAGCTAGCAAAATTTTTGAATTTTAGTAGAAATATTTTCAAGCTATTAATGCTTGCAAATAACATAACGATTTGTTTTTCATTAACTAAAATTATGACTTGGGAAAATAAATACAAGAAATAAAAATGGAATCACATTGTTGGAAATCCTTGTAAACCATGTCGGTAACCCTCTGAGTAGTACCACATCAAACAACACCTCTATCTGGAAGCTTACTTCCATATACCCTTCTATATGTCAAAAATTCCTTAGGTATACCTAAAACCAACCCTAGATAAATTGATCAACCATCTTGTTTCCATAGTACACTAAAAACAACACTTGTGTAGATCACTCTCTAGTACCTAGATAGTTAGATTATATGACTAAGGGAATGGTTGAGCCTTCATAGTTAGTGCCCTAAGATATTGAGATGAGTACAATGGTTGGAGTCCATAGGTATATCACAAAGTTGTAGCACCTAATACTGCTTTGTCTCTAGGTGTAATGTCCCTTAATAATAAATAATAAATAATAAAATATAATAATAATAAAATAATAAATAATAAACAATAAATAAAAAAATAGTAATAGTAAATAAATAATGAATAATAATAAAATAATTTAATTACATGCTCTAAATAAATATAAATAAGAAATAAAACAAGAAAGCAGTAAAGTTGCACGTTGACACATGGAGTGTGTGCATGTGGTTCCTCTTCCAATGTTTTCTCTATTTAATAGATGGGGAGGAAGATGAGAGACGTTCCATCATTCCATGATTCCACCATCCATTATCTTGGGAGAATAGTGTGTAAGATAAAGGATTCCCTGCTAGTAGTACATTGATTGAAGGCTCGGGGGTGGCCAGTTGTAGTAAGATTTTGTGCAACTGAGCCTACGGTTGGGTGGAGAGTCATCCCAAAAACCTTGTTGCAGTTAGCAGACTTCAATTGAAACCACAGGTAAGTGTTTCTACTCATAGTTTTGAACTTTGATGTTAATTAGTTGATAATTGCATGTTGATTATAAATTACTTGATTAATCTAATTAATTACATGTCTATTTTGGGTTGTTACATATGATATCAGAGCGAGTTTCAACTCTGTGTGGCCTCTAAGTAAAATTTTTGAGGAAAACACTAAATTATTTTTTCCAATTATTTTCTTTGTGATGATAAAGAGAAATTTAGTCGAACTAAATTTTAGAGGGGCTCCATTACTTTCAGAACTCTGATATTTTTAAAGTCGGAAATCTAGCATCGTTCCTAGAATTTTCGCATAAAATCCGCTGATGGGTATCAGTTTAAATTTAGAGTGTTTCTTTGCCGTTCATTTTACTCATTTGACCTGCATGTGCATATTTTGTTGCATACCCATGGTACCTGCAAATGAAATATATATTTAATAGGCAAATATAAACTGCTACATAATCTATCATGTAGTCCTAAAAGGGTTGTGTCAGTGAGCTCTTTGATTGTGAGATCTTGTATACGAAAGACCATTCATTCATAGTTTCTCACACAAAAAGTTTCAATTCTGCAGTTTTTCTTTGGTTGCTATCATACACGTTCAAAACCCTATCTCCACCAACCAGTATCATCTTGAAACAAAGTTATGTTTGGGGCACCCTTGGTCCTATATCGTTGTTCTACTTTTTGGTCTCTTTGGCCGCATTGATAACCCAAGTTTTATTTTTTTTAATTTTCAAACAAAGAATGGGGACATTAAGTGCACTTTCTATTCAAATAATTCTTTATAAACCTGGTCATGTATTTTCTATGGAATGGAAAAAGGGAAACATTTCCTTTTCCAGCAATTACCTCATTTGCCTCTACTTGCTTCAAGCGACGGATTTCACTTGAAATGTTCTTTAATTAGATAGGAACCGCCATTTGTATTGGACAGGCTCCATAGTCTTCCTCCATCATTATTTAGGAGAAACCTCTCGATCTCAATCCCTTCTACGAATGCTCAAAAGTCGAACTTAGCAGAGTTTGTGTTCTAGCTATCCAGATGTCAACTACGCTTGGAATTTCATGTGCAATTTGTTAATGGTGTATAGGTTCTCGATCTCTCGAAGGGTTCAGTATTCTATAGTTGAGGAAGTGGACCTGTGATTAGCCTTATGCTTGCTGGGTCTGTAGGATGACTTAGATAGTATTGAGGATAAACCACACTAGCTCAATAATGTGATTGGGCAGTAAGTTTAAGGATCAATGGCCTTTGATAACAGATTTTGACCCTATTTGAAGGCATATTTGTGCCATTGAATTCTGAGTGAGTGACCATGTTGCTTCTATTAACCTCGACACCAAGGATATGATTTATCATGAGCTCATGTTGCGCGGTAATAAATCCTTCTTGAGTATCATCTTTCTGCTGATGATAACTATGCATAATATGTAACTCTTCTTTGTAAATCCAAAAATGTAAGGGACTTTCCATTCACCTTAATTTTGCAATCGACTATGGGTGCAAAGATTTGTTTGCCGGTATCCAACATCCGTGGTGTCATCAACCATAGGCTCAACATTCTAGTAAAAAATAGGTAACCCATTAGACCATGTGAAGTATGATCTACACCTGTCATTATTGTGTTCGAACTCCGGCAATGATTCTGAACGTTTGTGTATGTATCACATTAGGGCCTATGGTTTTATCAACTTTTATTTGAATTACATTAGTGCAGTATGGATAACCCCCTTTTACATCATAATTCTGACCAAGGTTTCCATTAACACCCAAGGTTTCTTGATCTGTGAGGACAATGCTATTTTATCACATTTTTGGTTGCAAATCATGATCGCAGATGTGGATACTAGGGATTGAAACAGAGATTGATTTTTCCTTTGGTTTTATAGAATCTTCTTCAATCACTGTGCTATTATCTTCATCATATTTTCCCTTTTATTGCTCTTCGATAGGAACGTTCAGTCCTTCATGCCAATGTTTTTCATCTAAAACCTCCTTGAGGATTGAAATATATGACCAGATGTTGTATAGGGTTACTGAGCTTTCATCATTTTCTAGAATTACAATAGTTTGCTACATATAGTCATTTCCATGACTAAGGCTAGAAATTCTCTCCTCTAGTTTCCTCTTGAAACCCAGGCCTATAAGAATACTCCTCAAAGCTTGAGTCTAAAACTGGCAACTAATCGTTTAAATATAAGCTGGAAATGATTTTTTTTTTTCATTACAAGAGATCAAAACTATGTCATATTTCCTATTCCCGTCCATCCTGAAAGAAACATCAAACCATACTCTTTTGTCTTCAAAAATAGGGCACCAAAAAGTTCTTCATGACTAAAGTAGAATTTTCAGCAACATGATCATAGTTGGCCTGTTCTTCAAAATCTGGAAAAATATTTTCCTCATTAGGATTGCAAAACTATTCTTCAAGGGTTGCCTGTTCTACACTTTTAAGGTTGGAATTTCCTTCTTTACTAGACGGACCAAGGCCCTGTTCAATGAGCTTTTGAGCAACAAACAATTCCGTGATTTTCTCAACCATAGGCTACCATTCAAAACCATCATTCTGCGGCTAACAGAATGCTCGTAGAAAAATTGCAAAAGACATGAATGTTCCCTGGCCAAATCTGATAACTAGTCTCTGATAATCGCTCAAATTGGAGTTAATTATAAGGTGGACAGAAATTGGAATTTAATAACTGATGCTTGGAGCTACACAAGATTTGTCAATATAGTATGGGTTTATTATGGAAACTGTTAGGTTTTCTTTAATATCTTTAATATCCCTGTCTATTTTCTTTAACAGGTTGTCTTTTGTTTTTGTGACTGTTGCATGTTCAAAGTTTTATTACTTTTAATTGGAAATGGTCAATCATAGAAATATGTTCATGATTTTTACATTACTTTTAATTTAGCCTCTACACTACTTTACCTTATGCCTGGCAGATCATACTCTTCAAAATTTACATTGAAGGATTTTAATGAGTAAATTGATTTCTTACTTAGCTAAGACAGATACTTTTATGAAGCATCTAAAGCATGTTTTATTGTTTAAACTTTATGATACATCTAAATCGTACACTATGATTTCAGTTTAGTTTAATTAACTGTTATAATGTTGAGTATAATGTTACATGAGGTTTCATGATTCAAGGTTAACTACATATATTGAATAAATTTGTCTAAGGACAAATGAAAAAAATAAAAGGGTGCTAGATAGATACTTAAGGTGGTTGAGAGGAAGTGTTATAACAAGGGTAAGAAATCAATAAGAAGAGGCAACCTATTTTAGAACATAATGAAAGAGTTTGGTATAATAATAACTTGGTACTCTAAAGGTATCACTATAAGGTCTATCTAGGGATGATGCACATAAAGAAAATAATATTGGAAATCAACTAATGAAGTTGAATAATCATGGTAATAATGAAGGTCAGTTTGAAGGAACCTTGAAGGTATGATGACATAGATTAAAGAAGTAAATCGGTAATAAAATTGATCAATTGGAGGAGATAATTTGTGTGCATGACAACATCTATAATAGTTTTTCCCTCTAAAGGGAGAGCCACATTGTAAAGTTTTCCATAATTGACTAAATATATGAATGAATTATGGACAACAAGATGTATGATCAGGCAATTTTATTATGTTGATGTCTTAAAATAGGAAATGATAAGCGGATTACATTTGGTAGCCATATTAATGAATTTATTTATAGGGTATTACCCAAGTTGGGGAATAGTAACAACATTTCCAAAGTGTATCAATGTTATGCTTCTAAGAGAGGAGGAAAAGAAACCATAATGACTGAAGGTGAGAAATTGAAGTCAATTTAATAAAATAGATAAAGTGAACAAGTTTCCATTTTTGAAGCTCGTAGACATGGACTATTAGGAAATTAAGACTCAGAGAAAAAATAAAAATATATCTATGAATATCGGGTAGGAGGAATTGAAGGGCTATTCTATCAAGAAGAAAGTTCTTTTAAGGGTATTGATGAGTGGACCAAGAAACATGATTGGTAATGGTCATAGTGATGATCTACATAGTTCACAAGTGTGAAGATATGTAGTTGAGAATTTTCATAATGACTAGTGATGATAAATGAGGAAGATGTCTAAAGGTTTAAATGGGTTTATATATATTAATATATATATATATATATATATATATATTATAAGATATATATTTGAAGTATAGGAAAGAAATGTTGCTAGAAATTTTATAAGGATACCATGAGAAGGATTGTGTACATATTGACAAAAGAAGTGAGAGTCAATTAATAGAGGGTGTACTTGACTGATTTGCACTCATTGTTTCATGAGTAGGACTTCATTTGCACTCATTGCTTCATGAGTAGGACTTCACATAGAGAAACGTATCAATATTTGTTTCCATAGCGTTAAAAGAGGTTGTTTCCACAGAACACCACACATTTAAATTTTTCATGGACAATGATGGTAGTAGTGTTTCCAACTATTTCAAAATCTAAAATAAAGATACTATTTAATGCACAAGAGTCTCTTGTACAACTTGAAGAAGGGCGAATTTACAATAAAGCAATCAAGTGGTATTGAGATAGGAACTTGACAAGATAAGAAAATATTTTGTGGATGAAAATGATAATTATTAAGTGATGTATGTATAAGTAAACATGGATCAACAAACCCTCATGCAAGTAAATTAAGCATGATATAAAATTAAATCATGATGACCTAGTGTTTATATGCAATTGCATATAGCGGTATTGGAATTGGTAAATGGATTTAAAACCGAGGGATTTTAATTTTGAGATAGATGATTTAAATAATGATTGTATAACTAGTAATATTTTGACAATGAATTTCACCATAATTTCCTTGGGGAAGGAAGAATATATGACGAGAGATTAAGACTCAAGATGATGAGGCTCATGTGAAATTTAATGATGTACTTAGATGATTATACCTATCGTGTAAATGGTCAACTTCCTAGTTAAAAAAAGTGGAAATGATTATTGAAAAAGTAATTGGTATTTTGATGAAAACATAACACTAATAACACTGATGAGATAACATAGATCCTCGATGGATGTGGAATAATCTTAGTTCATAGTTGAATGTTTGTAAACTAAATGAAATTGATTTTTCTGATGAATAATGATAAGAATGCTTATAGAGTATTATTCTATATTTGATAAGTATTGAGATGTTTCTCATATTGATGATGTTTCATGATATGATGTATGAGGGAGATCATGCACATGTGGTTCATATAATTGTTACAATAGTGATGATGTATCCTTATAATGATGATGATATGCATAGGCATTATGATGTTATGTCAAGGTATAATGACATATTCATTTACTACATGATGATAGGTATTTAATGTTGAATACTCATGATGGATATGATATGCATAACGTGGCATAGGAATTATGATGCTATAATATGAAGTTTATTGACATGTAGTTCATTTATTATGTGAAGTCATGATATGTCTTTGATGCAAATATGTTGATGTTATAACGTATGATGGTATTTCATGAGGTGAAGCATGTGATAGTTGCGTACAAATTTATGACATGCATGAGCATGCCATTCGTTATTATTCATAACATTACGACTAACAATGATGAATGTTACATGATGACATGCAAAACATGGCATGTGGATTATTTTCTATGATACTATGATGGTATAGCTAATGCATTGGTTGCATATTGAGGTGTGATGATTGACAAGACTCAACAAATAGGCTGAGAGGGCCGATTTATTTGATGATCGTGTGCGAGACCATATGCATGAGGAAGAATAAGTAACGCAATATGGGCTCGGGACAAACTCAACCAACACTACATATGCTAGTGGTTCCTTTGTCTTATATAGCTCTTGATGGATAGCTCTTAAAGGGCTATGGGACCATCTTAAGGAGGCCAAGTGCCTCATGTTCTAGGCTAGGTGCCTAGTATTGTATTGGGATGTCGAAGTCTGGTGGGGGTGTAAGGACTTCGATGCCTGGGGTTGTGCACCTTAGTGAGTTGTGGAGGGAGTGGGCCAACCTTGTGAGATGCCTGATGACATTGAGCACTGTATCGGATGCTTGCCTTGGGACCTTGGGGCTAGATGAAGTTTGAGTCAGGCGCGAGCCTTGGGGCTAACCTTAGACTAGGATATAGACTGAGGAGGCTTATGCCTAATTTTGAAAGTGGGAGGCTTATGCTTGATTCTGAAAGTGGGAAAAAGGACAGAGATTCCTTGGGATTTCTCGGGTGTTGTGAAATTTTTAATGCCTGTTGGTTATACTAGTTCAGCAGAGGGTGCCGGTACTGTTACATGAAGTAATAAATAACAAAATAAATGTAATGTCCCTTAATAATAAATAAAAAGAATAATAATAAATAATAAATAACAAAAATAAATAAATAATAAAAATTTTTAAACTTCGGGATTAAGTTCCTTAAAGTGGGGGATATGTAATGTCCCTTAATAATAAATAAAAAATAAAAATAATAAATAATAAATATAAAAAATAATAAGTTATAAAAATAATAAATAATAAAAAATAATAATAATAATATTAATATAAATAAATAATAAACAATAAATAAAAAAATACTAATAGTAAATAACTATGAATAATACTAAAATAATTAATTGCATGCTTTAAATAAATATAAATAAGAAATAAAACAAGAAAGTAGTAAAAATCAGTAAAGCTATCAAAAAGTAAAATCAAAAGAATAAAACAAGAAAGCAGTGAAGTTGCATGTTGACACATGGAGTGTGTGCATGTGGTTCCCCTTCCAATGTTTTCTCTATTTAATAGATGGGAAGGAAGATGAGAGGCATTCCATCATTCCATGATTCCACCATCCATTCTCTTGGGAGAATAGTGTGTAAGACAAAGGATTCCATGGCAGTAGTACATGGATTGAGGGCTTGGGGGTGGCCAGTTGCAGCAAGATTTTGTGCAACTGAGGCTATGGTTGGGTGGAGAGTCGTCCCCAAAACCTTGTTGCAGTTAGCAGACTTCAACTGAAATCAGAGGTAAGTGTTTCTACTCATAGTTTTGAACACTTTTTGTTAATTAGTTGATAATTGCATGTTGATTATAAATTACTTGATTAATATACTTAATTATATGTTTATTTTGGGTTGTTACACTAGGACCATATAGTTAACCAACAAAATTCCTACATTATTGCATAAAGTAGATATTTGAAGATAATGTCACCATCATAATGCTTACATAGGAGTACTAATATTATAGAAGTAATACATAGAAAATATAGTGTTAGACTTACTAACATTATTGTTGGAGACCTATCTCAAAATATTCCTTTTTCATGTTGATTGCTTGGACCTTGCTCTCAAGTAACCTTTTTTTTATTGATTGGACCCAATAATACAATGATTAAATATACATATAAATAAAGCATTTTCAGGCCATTGATCATAATAAGATAAGTAGAAAATGATACCTCCACAAAATATTGGTTTTCACATGGTCTATACTTGCAACATGGCCAAATTAGAGAACCACCAAAGGAACTAAACTATGCAATGCCAATATATAGATAGTAAGTTTATTAGCATTGAGGATACATTTCACTGTTATCAATGAAGCAATGAAAATCATACCAAAAATCTAAATTTGTTAACTACCTATTTTAATATTGATATGTTGGTAGAATATGTTTATCCAATTGAGAAGGAATCCCTATCTTATGAAGAGTAGGCAACACACATGTTGTTACAGGATAATTTCCTCCCACACTTTCATAATCACAATTCCTTCCATTACATTCAAAAAGTAGACATGAGAAAATTTGATGAGTCCAATCCCTTAGGGAGAGTTACCCAAATGGAACATTACTTCTCTCTCCATAGCATTATCAATGAATTACACAAACTAAATGTGTCAGTGTTATATTAACATGCTAAATGTTGGTAGTGATGACAATGGTATATCAAGATATCAAGGGAATTTTGAGGTAAAATATGAGCCTCAAAATACAAATTGTAATAACAAGATCAACTTTAAGAGAACTAATAAGATTTATGATGATGATCTTTTCTTTAACGGTAAATATTTTTGGAGAGAAAAGAAGAAAAAAATTTATTCTAATTGTATTTTTGGCTTATATCCTTATATGTTTACTCAAATGTAAATTGTATGCAGCCTTTGAATTTGGAGTTTAATTACGTATCCGATAAGTCCCCACATTGCATACTTTTGAGTAGACCCACACAAGAAAAAATTGAAAATACATGAAAATGCATGTTTTTTCAATGTATTTTCAATTTTTTTTTTGGTCTACTAAAAGTATGCAAAGTGGGTACTCATTAGATGTAGAATTAAATTCTACATCTAATGGGTTTATATGCTTGGAATTTGAGTAGGTCTATAAGGAAATAAGTAAAATCCACAAGAAAATAAATTATGTTTTCTTTCTCTTCCATTAAAATTTCATCTATTATTTTATTATTTTATCTATTTTATTTCTATTTTCCTTAAGAGTCCCATTTTAGGCCTCAAAATTCCCAAAATATGGGTTATAAAGGTTACAATATCTAGACTCAATTTATGGGAATAATTCATGCTTGTTTTGAATGTGATACTCACTGTTTAGAATGCCAAAAAAAACTACGCCAAATTGTCATTGTTATGAAGCTTATCATTTCCTTTGACAAATTAGTATTTTGCTTAGATGAACAATTATATTTAATCTATAAAGAAAGTTTCATTAATGGTCGCAATGATGCAACTAAATTTAATGTCATTATGCACCAACCATAAACATGGTTGGAAGTTTGTAACAAAGATAAAGAGGTTGGGATAGTAATAAATTCAAAAACCAAGATATATTTATTCACCAATCACCCTAAACCCCCTACGATGACTAGACCTAATCCAACTCATAGCTAGCCTACATCCACATGTTACCCGTTAAATATAATTCCTCGATATTTGTTATTATTATGATGAATGATATCTCAAAGGGCACACATGTAAAGAGTATAAATTATTTCAAATGGATCCAGTTCCACATCATACTTAGAATTAATTATTGCTAAAGGTACTCTTCAACTAATTATGGAAGACACCACACCCTCATGGAAGAGAAAACATCCTTTCAAGCTCCTTCCAAGGAACCCAAGCTTTTCTTCACGCCCTATCAAGTTTTTCAACACCACAAACCTTCAAATCAATTGGCTATAAGAAGAAGGACAAAGTGGTTTGTTGGATGACAATGGTAGTACACAAAATAAAAAACATGGAAGAGTTACAAAAGGCACTCACTACTATGTACATCATGTATCTAATTTTCAAATTATGATAGATACTAGTTGCATCATGAAATTTTGAAGGGAATGTGGTACCAAAAATGGTGGAATATCATCTCAAAACTTAAATGGTTTATATTAAAATGGATTGTTCTGATAAAGGGCTTATGCTAATGTTGTTACACAATTTGAGACCAATCACCATCGATTTCAATAAATTGCATGTGAGCTTCATGGAAGAAGGCCAGAAACACACCCTTAAAGAGCTTACATTGGGTTCCACTAAAACTGTAACCTCTAAACATATGGACAATTTGTTGAAAAAAGGCTACTCAAGTGTTATTGTGCAATTCAATTCCAAATAGATATTTGACAGCACACCATTAGGGATTCACCCTAATTTATAGTTGGTTATCACTAAGCATCAATAGTTATTTAAAATGTCATAAGGTTTAACACCTTCACATGGAGAGAAGAACCATGGTATTACCATATTTCCAAGGATCCAACCACCCAATGTGTGTCCCTATACGAACCATTTTTAATAGAAAGGTAAAACCAAAAGTATCATTAAGGAATTATTAGAGGCACCAACCATTCATATTAGTACTAGCCTTTACTCATGAATAATGGTTATGGTCTTCAAGAAGGGAGGTATATTTCACATGTGTTCCAATTTTTGAGCTCTTTATAAGTTAACGATCAAGTAGAAATTTCATATCCTATTTATTGATTATCTCTTGGATTTAATTCATGCAACCCATTTTTTTAGGAAAATCTACTTTTATTCTAGGTACCATCAAATTGATATGAAATTTAAAATCATTCCCAATAAAAATTTTCAAATAGATGAAGGTCATGATGAGTTCTTAATGGTAATTTTTGGCCTTTGTAACACTCCATCAACATTGTAGATCCTTATGAACAAGATAAAATAATCACTCCTTTACAATTTTGTTATCATACTCTTTGATGATATTTTGATCTCCAATAAGACATGGTAATATGACAACGAGAATCTTAATAAATAATTTCAACTCTTATAGGACCACAAAATATTTGTAAAATGATCCATACACTAGTACAACATGGCTAATTAGTTACTAAAAAAATGACTAAAATGTGCATTTAAATGATCATTTTTCAGTTGGTGACCAGTAGTAGCTAATTTACAGTATCATATAACACGACCAACTTTTAGTCATTTTTAGCTTAGTTCTTAATTGGTTGTTTCAATTTCATTGTCTAGTAATATATTTAGTCATAAATTTGGTGATTAATTTAGTTATTGATTTAGTCATTAATTGCCAGAGTTAATGACCAAATATACAACAAAATATACTACTATATGGTCACCTGAAAAAGCAATTAATGACTAAAGAAATATGACCAAAATGTTGGTCATGTTATAAGATACTGTAAATTAGCTACTAATAGTCATATATATGCAAAATTTAGTTGTAATTTGTAACCACAAATTTATCATTTGCAATAGTCATTTATCTTTTTTTGGTAGTTTCATATTCATTATATAAACGACTAATTTAATAGTCTATCTGCATTTCATTTACTTTGATTAATAATCATTATAAACAACTAATTTAGTCATATATTAATTTTATTTGTGTTCATTATTAGTCAATATAAAGTACTAATTTAGTAGTTTTATATTAATTTTGTGTGTTCATTATTAATCAAAATAAATTAATTAGTATGATTTTGTGACTAAAAAAGGAAAATATTACAATGTGCATATTCATCTAATATAAAAACACAAAGTTACATATGTTAATTGCAATACTAAATAATATCAAGTTCAACTATAAATAATTTCAACCACATAAATTATGTTATATAAAATGTCAAATATTACAATATGAGTTTACAATTTAATATTGATTGGACTACAATTTACACATGAAATGTTGTTTCATCACTTCAAAACATTATCGTTGTATTGCCAAAGCATTGCAGGTGAATTCACCAACTCTGGAGACTTAACCATCATTTTCTATGTGTGTGTCTTATGCGGGATATATATTGGCTCTAAGGGTATCACTAGATAGGTTTTCTTCTCTCTTTTTGCATTTGTCACTCCAATGTTATATACATTGTTCTCCTCTTTCATCAATTCTTGCTTCTTACAATCAATATTGAGTTTTGAGCTCCTTTTCTGAAAACAAAAAAAGATACAATGCAAAGTGTAAGACATGAAAGACGATGAACACTACAATATAAACTAAAATAGACTATAAAATATTTATACAACATATACCTCAACATCAACAATGTCAAAGTCATTTTAACCCATAAAAGCAAGAAACCCGAACAAGTTTTCTTCAGTTGGGAATAATGACCATTATGTGGCTTTATGACCTGTATAAACAAAGAAAATAAAACATCACCATAGAAAAGAACACCTTAGTAACTTAGTATTCAACCTTCAAGGAAATATTAAGGTACAATTATGTCAATTAAGTTACATGTTAAAAATCTCAAGTTGTAGATAACTTGTGAAACAAAATAATATGAGATGTGATGTTTAATCTTTGTGGTTTTATTCGCAACAACATTTCATTCTCTAAGGCATGAAATTGGTCAAGTATA
>APFE030192324.1:0-98203 GCA_000404065.3 Pinus taeda
AGTGGTGGCTCTAGTAACCTCTTAGATCACCCCTGTGTTTTACATACACTGATCTTTACTTATTCAGCCTAAACACCTAAACTAGATTGCAAACTGTGAGTGAAATCTCGTTCAAAGTCTTACACTGCTACCATCGCACCCTGCCTTCAAGGCAGCCTGTATGCATCGCACTTCCCGAGTGCAATAGGTGCGCTGCATACTGAGTTCATTGTGTAACAGGTGCAATGGTCAGGGAGGGTTAACTTTACCCTCCGACTGTGGATTTTTTCTCACTGTTTTTAGTCTTATTCATGAGTTTTTTTTTCTCTAGTCAGTGTGCTTCTGTGAAAAACCCCTTCTCTTGCATTATTCTGCCTCCTTAGTGCAAAGAACTATAAACATTTTTTATGTATTGTGCGTCGTTTTAGTTTTCTTTTGCAAAAAGTAGCATAGTTGAACTGTCGTCTCTAGATCTGAAAGTGTCGTAGCTGTTATTTTCAGTTTTAGAAAGCAATTCCATTGTTCTAGATAGTTGATTATATAGTTACTGTTGCTTAGGATTTGAATTATTAGTTCTAAAGTTTCGAAAAACAATTTCCATTTCAAAATCGCACAATGTATGTCTTGCTTTCACTTTGTTTTGAAAAAGAATTTTGTTGAGTACTGTCGCTTTAAAAGTAATTCAGTTTTGCACATAGCTTTCTTGACATCATTCAGACATTAAGAGAGCTGAAAAACAAATACATGCATGTGCATTTGCATTTTGAATGCTTGGCTTGATTTAGGACTGTGCATTTTAGCGTGTGCTCTGTGCTCTGTGAAGAAAATATGCTTGAATTTCTTCCCTTTAGTAGCTAGGATTTTCATTGTAGAAAGAAGATAAAACGTTTGTTTATAATCTTAGACTGCATTTTATGAATTATACATACATCATGTGGTGAATCTGAAAGGAAAACCGTTAAGCAAGATCAACTTAAAATAAATTCAATGAATCTAACAATGCTTTGGAACTTAACGCACAAACATCTAGAGGTCTAGGCTAGAGACGTATTCTGGCGTTGTAAAGCCTGGTAACTATTGCTTTCAGTGTTGGTTGGGTGATTCCTTCACTATGAGGCAGCAAGTGCCAGTACGGACTTGTGCTCCCATGTACTGTCGAGTATATATTGGGAGACCACAATAGGCTGCATCCTTTATCCTTAGGAAGCCGTGTCTACCGCCCTATCGATCGTAATGCACCAAACATAGCAATCAGGAAGATTGACTGCCGTACCGTAAAAAGTATTCTACAATTTTACGTTTGGTTTGGTAATCCTCTCTGCCTAGATCTCCAGAGAAGTCCATTTTTCTCCTTTTTAGACTCCTTCAAGGAAAAGGTCCTCTGAGCACTTGTCACTTCAAGCTCAATAAAAATCGAAGGCGACTAGAGTAATCTTTTTTTTTTTCTCGACTCTTTAAAATTGAAAAAAGAAGTTGTGTCCAAGCGTCTAAAAAATTATTTTAATCAGAATAATGTCACAAATTCCCCCTATTGATCTTCAGGTTGAGAAAAATGGAGTCTACCAACCAAGGATTTCCCTGTGAAGGAAATCCTAGTCCTTTCTCCTCTTGGGGAGATGTTGGTCCACCCCATATGGCCACTTTGTCACTTCCAGGATTGACAATTGGTTTGCCTGTCTGGCTCTTCTCTACCTCTGTCGTTCAGAATCCCGTAATTCCTGAAAGGTCTAATCAGCAACTAGACGGCACTAGAGTGACCTCCCAACCTTCTACTTCATCTGATTCTCCCTCTCCTCCTTCCTCCTCGCTTGATAAAGCCGATAAAGCTAAAATTCAAGTAACTAAGAAGAAGAAGAAGTAGAAAGAGAAAAAGGAAAAGAAGAAAAAGGAACCAAAATTGAAAGGGAGTGACCAAGTATCATCTAGCAAAAATTCACATACCACACAGTCAAAACCTAAATCTCCTTGTGTCATTTGCAATGGAGACCACTATCACCGAGATTGTCCCTGCATCCCTCGGATCTTAAGGGACTGGTCTCCTGGTTTGCACAATCTGGTAGCATCAACCTCTGGCGATCATGTTGAATGCTCACCGTCAACCAGTGAAAGTGAAGCACATGGACAAAGAAGGAATCCTAAACTTCCTTGTAAGTTGTGTGAAGGCAATCATGCCATCCACCGTTGTCCCTTCCTTGAAGAGGCTAAAAGAGTTGTGGATAATCGTCTGGTTTCACCGCTACGACTTCCTCTTGGATATCAAAAACTCTTGCCGAGCCCTCCACCGGTTGAAAATCTGGCTGGCCCATCATTGTGGTCAGCCGAAGCATATATCATTGAAAATGAACCCTCTGAAGCCACCCCAGACGAAAGTGAAAGGGTTGATACGGTAGTTGACCTGGTTTTTCCTTTAGAGTGTTCATCTTCGAATGATACCGTCACTGAAGAGAAAAAGAACGACACCGTTCAAATTCTTTTCATCAACACAGACTCCGATGAGCTTGGGGGCAGTCCTCCCATTCCTTTACAATAGGAAGGAAGTTCATCAGAGTCATATCTAGCCGTCTCTTCGGTCCCACCACCAAGCAACCTGGTCGTTTCCTTTGACTGGAATCTACTAGGCAGACCCCGTTTACCAGCCAGTGTACCATTGAGAATCATTATACAAGCTTACAGAATGGTCATGGTTGGTACCATGATTGATGAAGGGCTTCTGTGAGTATCCTTTCCTCAACTGCTTGGAAACTGCTTGGTTCGACATCACTTTTGCCTGAAATAAGAAATCTAACAGGCTTCGACAAGGGAACCAGTCGACCTTTAGGGATCCTTCCAAATGTGCCCATTACTTTGAGAAGGAAAAGTGTTCACATGAACGTTATGGTAGTTCAAGGACCTTTATATTATAATCTACTCCTTGGACGTGACTATATTTATTGCATGGGAGTCATCGTCTCCTCACTCTTTAGAGTAATGTGTTTTCTGCACGAAAGCAGAATGGTCAAGCTCGTGGACCAAATGTCATTCCCCGGATCACACATCGCAAATTGTCAAATGTCGTCCCTAAATTGTCTTTTCACACAAGAAATGTCTCATTGGTCTCCAGTCCGTTCACCTGATAAGCGCGAGTGATTCAGGAAGATGTGACTGAAACCCAGGAGGCATGCATCCTGGTCTGTTTCGGCAGGAAAACCTTGGGTATAGAGTGGATTTCCATAAGGGATATATGACTAGTCTGACACCCATCCTCACAGGAATGGGATTGGACTGGAATAAGATACCTTCGTTAAGGTTATGCTGAGTGGCATGCGGTTGCACCACTCCCCTTTGTCTGTATCGATAGACATCACCAAGAAAGTATTTTATCTGCTACGCGGATGAAACTTTCTTGGTAACTTGGAAATTTTTCGCTACACCTGGGGGCATGCAGACCTTTCCGCATGCAAGTGAAGAGCGACTATTTATTTTTTAAATTTTTAGGACTTCTAACCTTTTAAACCCGTAAGGCTAGTCGTCTCCTAGCTCGCATAAAGAAAGGATCTAGGGCAAAGCTTCAAAAGGTGCAAGCTCCATAAAAAATGGCATCTTGAATGAGACATTCTTATCATACGACTGGTGAGCAATGTTGTCGCAGAGTTCAAGCTCGTTAAAAAATAAACTCTCCAGGAGCATTTTAGCACATAGTTCAAGCTCGTTAAAAAATAAACATAAGTCATGAGCAAGTGTTTCCCCCAGCGTTTAAGCTCATTAAAAAATGAACCAGTAAATAACCATTGTGAATGACTTATCGTCAGCTTTTGAGCCTTGGTCGTGTTCTTTCTATCACCTCCACTCTGTTTCTAGCCGATCATTCACCCCCATATGATTGTTTACCCCTTTGAGGAACATCTACGAAGAGTGATTCTGCTAGCCATCCTTGTAACACTGCCGTGATTGGAAAATTCCAAATCTTACCTGGAATTAGCTGTTACCCAAAACTATCACTCGTTCCTCGAAAACGAGTCTTCTTTAAGCTCTTTTCACCTAACTCGTAAAATATGAAAAGATTGCTGAGCGATTAGCCTCTCCGGCTCGTTAAAAGGCATCGAAAGTGCTATCCCTCCTCTAGATTTTAATCTTTTGGACCTGAGGGATTATTACACAAAACGATCGAGCGCTTGTCTTGTTCGACTCGTTAAAACTATCGAAAATTCATCCCTTTTGTATTATTTTACGCTTTTTCGGACTTAAGGGAATATACAACTAAAAAGAATCTTTGGAGTCTTCTTTTTGTTTCTTTCAGACTCTCTAAAATTGAAAGAGACCGAGTTATCTTTGTCGTTAAACTTGTTAAAACTGAATAGCGACAAACTCGTCCAAATGGACGAGAACGAGTTTCACTGTCGCTAGGCTCGCTAAAATATAGCGACAAGTTCACTTGAAGGGCGGATTATAGAACAAGCATATGTTATCCTCCTCAAGCTTGACAAAAATAAAGAGGTACTGGTTAGCAATGACTGGGGAAAATTGGGAAGAAAACTTGAAGAAACTTTATTGGTAGCAAGTTGCTCTTGAACATGACACTTTCCTTCTGCATCCATGCCGGGTTGGGTTGTTCCGTTCACTGGTCTTCACCATTGGTCCATCACAGCATCCATCTCTGGGGTTAATGCTACCAATCCATCGTCAGTGTCACCAATATGTTCAACAAAAGTCATTCAGACAATTCACCTGTGTCTCACCCACTGCAATACATGCATGCTTCATTCCTTCATGACCGCCACCCTGAACCCTGTATCGTCAGTTTGTTTTCACCTCCAAAATCATTTGCTTCGTTCCGTGTCGTTGATGTGGGATTCATTAAGGCCCTCCTGTGATGGGTCGCTTCTTGTCGACACCAGCTTATTATCCAAGAAGTTGACTTAGGAACAACCCTTTCAGTACTTTGAAGCTTGCATGCCTCAATGGCAAGTTTCTCACTGTCAGCAACAGGTTTACATCAATGGCCTTTGACTGAGAGATTTTGCATGGTGTTTGACGCCAAGTCCCTTTTCAAACCACGTAAATTGTACTGTAGTACCTTGAGGGTCATTGTCATTATTGGTGATTCCTCTCGCGCCTGTTAACAACTTACATCATTGGCTGGTAATCAGGTGATGTCTTTCCATGTTCGACTCCAGAACATTTTTCACATGGATCGACTTGTACTCCGAGTGAACATTGAATGAGTTTTGAAGACCCTGGATCTAGTTTCATCTATCCGGGCTGCGATATATTCAAGAATATAAAAAAATCCAGTGTACATCATTGTCAAACAGATGATCATCCAAATCAAAGGATGATGTGTCCATATCATCAGTCTATCACTCAGACGATTGTCTGTCCTATGTACATGGAAACGAATTTATAAAGATGAGCATGGGAATGCCTGCCTCAGCTAGATCATGAAAAATTTTGTCAAAATAATGTATTGTTTTTTATCTTATTACAGGTAACCTCCCAGCTCGAAAAAACTTCAGATCCTCATAGTAAAGCATTTCATCCGACATCAAAAAAGATTAACGACCTCATGCTTTAGGGGGAAACTATTATAGACATTTTTGGGCATTTCAACCCCAATCATAAATGTCCATAAATTGAGGGCTCCTAAGTCCCTAAAAGTGTTGCTTCACTGCCTAAAGGAACAAGGTCAATTGATTACATCATCTCCCAGAAGTTCTCGACTGAAGACTGCTCATAAATGGTCAAAACTGGACCATACTGAAAGCTCAATGCAGAGGGTGCGATGCATACCACCTTCCCAATGTACAGGGTGAGATGCATACTGATTTTCTCCTCTATAGGGTGCGATGGTTGGGAATGGACAAATGGCAGGGACAATAATGTGAGGTGGAAGATCATGGAATATTCCAGAAGCTTCCCCTCTGACACTTGCCACTCCATTTTCGACTAGGGATGAGTAAGAGATCATCATTCTCCAAGTGGAAGCAGGAACTATCAGAGAGAGGACACTAATCAAGATCCCAAAATATGACTCACCTCTCTGTAATAATCTATATATGGATCCCTGATCACAGAGATTCAGGGGGCTAAATTTTGTATCTTATAGAGAAGTGTTGTTGGTATTCTGGTGTACATTCACAGTGTTGGGTGATCTAGCTTTGCTTGAGGTGAAGAAGGGCTTCTTAGCTGGAGGATGATGGTGGGTCAGAGCACATGGTTGTAATCTTCTTGCTACTTTTCATCTGAATAAAGCTATTCTTGTTTCCTTCCATATTCCTGTGTACTTGTTTATATATGCATGTATATGGTTAATGCACATCTGATCCTGCATTATTTATGAATTTAGATCCTTGTTTCTTGCATAGTAGTATGTTGTTGTGATTCCACAGGTCCTTTTGAAGGTGGGTAGACAAAGAAGAAGCCACAAAACTCTATCAAGAAGGAGAGAAAATCAAGCGCAAGACTCAGGTTGGCCCTCTTGGTTCTCTTCTCACCTATTTTCATAAAAGGAATAAATAGTAGACTTTAATTGTTTGTTTCTAAGATAACCACCCATCTTAGTGGGAATAGCAGCATCCGAGTGGACACTATTCCCATATAACACGATGGCTTAAAATCCCTTCAATATTGTGGTGCCAAATGTGGACCAATAGACATGCATAATGTCATCGCTCCCCTTAGCTGGTTTGCATGAAACAGAGCAAAAAAGGATAACATATCTAAAACATAGCTTGGAAAAACAAAACTCTAATATAAGAGCATAGCTTCTGGGAGGTTTGAAATGGTCTAAAAACGTTACTGTGGGAGGATTCATGGAACCAACGGACCAAATTTTCATCCTTGATTAACTCTCAACAACTCAAGGACAAATTGCATCAATAAAGAATATTAGTAGTGTCTCAAAATGGGGTCCCTCACTCTACAAATTTTCCTTGTCACTCTTGGCAGATCCACTTTCCTAAATATGCCTACTCCCATGCTGAAGAGAATCAGAGCCTTGGCCCAATATTAGTCACCAAAAACATCCCAATGCCAATTAACAATGACATTCAACGGTGGGGTTATGGATCCTCAAGACATTTCAATATGAAAGAACTTTGTCACATCCTCTCTAAGGCACCTCTTATAGATCCTAATCAAATTTGGAGGCACCTATGGAAAATGAAACATTGTCCAAAAATCACTCTATTCCTTTGGCTTCTTCTGAAACACAAGAACATCACCTGGGATAAATTACAAAAAAGAGGCTTCATGGGTCCTTCCCTATGTCAGTTATGCTAGATTCATTTAGAAGACCATAATCATTTATTTTTAGCCTGTCCTTTCCCCTCTACACTTTTGGAATGGGTCACCATACCTTCTAGAGATCTAACCTTGTGTAAACTTGCATCTCTTCCTTTCTTGAGCAATGGACCAACACTCCTTTCCACGGTCCTATTTTGAACCATGCATGGATCTTAATTTCTGTATTTATCACTTGGACATCTGGAAAGAAAGAAATTCTAGGATTTTCAAATCATCTTCTTCCCCCTAGAAGTTACTCAACATGTTATTCTCTCTAAGCTCCAGGAGACTATCGTTGCTTGAAATTATTCCTCACGGGACTAGGATTGTCCTCCTTCTGAAAAGGGAATCTTATGCCTCCTTGGGATCTAACCTTATAACCCTCCTAAATATATGAAATTTGTCCCCTCTCTGCATCCTTCTAGTCCTTTAACTTTGATGGATCCACCCAGGGTATTCCAAGTCCTGCAAGCTATGAAGGAGCTTTCAGGGATTATTCAGGGAAAATCATGCATGTTTATGTTAGTGAATTAGGCCTTATTGCTGATAATGAGGCTGAGCTCTGGGCTCTAGAATAAGGTATCACCATCGCTCTACATCATAATTATCAATAGCTTCTCATTAAGGGAGACTCATTTTTAATTGTTTCAATCCTTAAGAAGCTTTAGTGTGGATATTATCTCCACAAGGTCTCAAACAACTCCCAAGTAGAATTACACGTAGCTAAAGTTGTAGGCCTTCTAAAGGGAATTTATTCTCCCTTATTAGATTATGTTCGATGCACTAGGAACGAACTCATGGATCACTTGGCCAATTACACTTTGGACTCTAATTCTCATACACTTGACCTCAGCTAACCCCATGAAATTCCTTCTTTGCTAAGGTTAGATTGTCTCTTGATTTCTCACCAAGATCCATTAGAGAATTCTTAAGGTCTAAAATGGTCATCCTAAGGAATATTATAAAATAATAGTGGAAATATAAAATAAGATTAGATTACCTCATCAAATTTTGGAGGGAAACAAGAAAAACTACCTTTCCAACTCGTATTTTCAACTTATCTCCCTACATGTTTACTCAAATTTTGAGCGGGAGCACTTGTTGGATGTAGAATTTAATATTACATCCAAGGAGTACCCATGTTGCATACTTTCAACATGTCCTACTACACGAAAAATGTGAAATACATGAAAATAGTGATTGCAATCACGTTTTTCATGTATTTCAATCATTTTTTCATGTATTTCACATTTTTTGTGTAGTAGGGTCCATATAAAATATAAAAAATGGGTAATCATTGGATGAAAAATTAAACTATGCATCCAACGAGTCCTCCCACTTGAAATTTGAGTAAAGTCACAGGGTGATAAGTTGAAAATACGAGTTGGAAAAATAACTTTTTTATTTTAATTTTTATCTTTTCACCTTTATTCCAAAAATGGTGTATCATCCCCCATGGTTGACATCATCATATTGAATCCTATTGGTTCTTATAAAGTTTACTTTTGTTGTAATTTTTGTTTTGAAACCCATTTTTTACCTCAAAATTTATCTAATGACTCCCCCACCGTGGGTGAAAGTTCTTTCTATCTCGAATGATCATTCAAAATAATCATAGCTTCCATAGCCATATGGATAATTCGATTCCCAAAGATGGTTGGCATGAGTAGCTTCATTACCTTGTAGTGTGCTTACTCCTTCGAGTCTGATTCTTATACAAATTCTCCCTCGTCATTCACAAAGTAATCATGATGTCTTATTGTGAGAATTCAAGGTGGCTTAAGGTGAGTTTTTGTGAGGGCTACATCATGGCTAGCTGAATTTCTTATCTCATGCTATTTACAAGCCTGGACTATGTTCAGACATGCACATCTTTAGACTTTTCTAAGTCCATGTCTCCTCTTCGTCATTCTTATTCTCTTATTTATCTCCCTGTATGCCTTGACAAACCCCTTCATTGGTATGCATTGGTCCACGAGAGGGTGGAAGATCAACTTAGTAATGGT
This sequence comes from Pinus taeda, assembly GCA_000404065.3. Classification (NCBI taxonomy): domain Eukaryota; kingdom Viridiplantae; phylum Streptophyta; class Pinopsida; order Pinales; family Pinaceae; genus Pinus; species Pinus taeda. The sequence goes on from APFE030192324.1 coordinate 9,246, forward strand.
CTTCCATAATTTTATCTCTCCTCTAAGTGCATGGGGATTATGTGCATTCTCTTGGCCACTTCGCTTTGTTGTGGCAATGCATCTTTCATAGTGAGTGCTCAACTTCATTGCCTTGAGGAGAAAAATTTAATTGCAACTCCTTTCATACTCCACACCCTCATGGCTCGTACATGGTATTGAAAATTTAGTCCAGGAATGGTCACATCTCTACAGACTGGGTTTCAACAGAAAAATCGAAAGTGTTCTCAAATGGAAAGCTTGGTATGGAGTATATAGTTAATTTATAATATCATGCATTACGCACACCTTATGGTGTCAGAGTATGGAGTTCTCCCATATGTGTGTGACATATGAATATGGATAATTGGGTTTTATAAAAGAAGTCACTCACTGGCATAATCTCATCTCTTTTGGAAACTCCCAGCCCTAAAATTGAATTCTCTGTGCATCATATTTGGCTAGGATTGCATTGCTTTGGGATAGGGTTAGATTGAACAAACTAGAGGAGGTGAAGTGGTGGAAGTGCTCTGCCTCTTATCCATGGTGATATGTATGCAATTTGTCTTTCTCAACACCTTTTCATGGATGGAAATTACTCTGTCTCCAGAAATTCCCCTTGGCTCTCTATTAGTGTGTGACTTGAGATGAATTCGGCCTCGCTCCAAAGGCCCTTCCTGCCAATTGTGCCTCATTAAGGGTGGTATTATTGATCGAAATTTTTGTGAAAATTATAGGTCCTTGTTGAGTCTCCATTTTTCACTGTTCCTATCATGGATGGCTCATTTTGGTACCAAAGAAACCATAATTATCCGGTCAATTAAGGCTTCCTAAATTTTTCTCTTAGGTTCATGTATATCATCAAGGTTCTTGTTTTCTTATATCTGCTAAACTGATGAAAAGGGACATCAATAATCTCAAAGTACTATATTTGCATTATTGGTCAAGTTTCCATGTGGGATGACCAATAATATAGCATTGCATCCTATGTAATACTCTATTCTGGTAATGAAGAGATTAATTTTAGAAAACAAAAAAACATCATCTTGTGGAACAAAAAAAAAAATCCTTCTTCTTTCTTGCTTTTTAAAAAATTAGCTAGTTAAAAGGCATTAGTACAGAATTTGCAAAAGTAGCAATTTATAGCAATGTTATCAGAAATAGTATAGACTCAAAAAATCATAAAAGAAAAATATAAGAAAATAATTCAAACAAAAAGAATGCAAAAAAAAATAGCCCTAAGGGTTAGGTCAACTCATTGAGTCTCCATTGTTAGCCGATCCAGAGTTCAGTGTCAATTCTCAATTCTACTCGACGCACTTGGGGTTAGGGATTGCTAGTCTGGCGGAAGGGATTTAAAGGGTTTCCTCCTAGGTTGATCTGCCCATATTTTTCCAAGAGAAAAAAAGGAATGCAAAAATAAAAACAGTGAAAAACTTAAAGAAAAACAAAATTGTATGTATAGAAAGGAGTATAAAATCAAATTAATTCATCCTTTATTAGACTCAATATAGGGCTTGAGGTGTGACTCATTTTTGGTGTAGTAAAAGAGTTGGTTATTTTCATCTTTGACCATATTTGAATTTATCCCAATATTGGTTATAATTACGAATGGCCTTATCCACAATTTATGAAATTTCATGTGCTTCCTTTTCTCAGCGTGAGTAAAGTTCCACAGTAGCACCTTTTGTATAATTTTAAATTAATTTTTTTATGCTTTGTATAAAAATACTTTTCAACTAATTTTTGTCTATGTTTCAAGTTGTTGCATATTTTCTTTTCTCTTTTAAGGGTAGAAAAGAAAGGATTCCTCAGGGAATATAAGTAGAACTCAATTTCTCAACCTGCAATGCTAAGCATAAGCAAGCTAGTTCAAGTTCAACATGCATGGTGAATTCTTGTCCATAAAGGAAATGAAATGGAGATAACCTAATACTTGAGTTGGCAGTGCTTTTGTCTTCTCACAAGAAAAAAGTTTAAGAGAGTATACCAATTTATTGGCTTGTCCTTGATGATTGAGGATTTTGATCAATTTTTTGTTGGTAGACTTAGTGTGGCCATTCTCATGAGGGTAATAAGTCAAGGAAGTGGAATGTTTAATTATATACTTGGAACAAAAATAAGTAAATTTTGCAGAGATAAAACTTATTCCATTATCAGAGACTATTTCGAGAGGTATACCAAATGTAGAAAAAATATTATTCCCGATAAACTCAACTACCTTTTCATACTTGAAATTCTTCAATGGCACTGCTTCTATCCACTTGTAAAATAATCAATAGCACTAAGGATGTAGATATGCCCAACGATTGAAGGGGTGCTGATAGGACTGATAAAATATAATCCCCATTTAAAAAAAAAAAGGGAAAAACTGGAATGGCAGGTTGCAATGGTAGCACATATAATTTTTTCTCTTCGCATGACTTTTTAACATTCTTCAAAACTTTGGAGAAACTTGTAGTTTACCGTAAATACCTGTCTCCAGTGAAAATAAACTCTCTATATCTTGTGTTGTAGATTTGGCAACAAAGTGGTCATCAATGTGCATATCAAAATAAGTAGACCTATGCAATACTTGCAAAAACCTGTTAGCCACTTTTTTATCCACAAAGTCTAAAAGGATTATGTCAAAAGACATATGGAAAAGAAGAGTATTGAGAATCAAGTATTTTAAAGCTTCTAGCCACAGGCTTCTTCGTTGATACTTATCTAAGTTATTAGTACACCTTTAATTTTGTATATAGAAAACAATATCTTTATAACATTAGTGTTCTAGTAGGTCAACTTGATTACCGTTGGTTAAAAACAAGGTTGATAATCTTTTTCAATACCTTCATTTAGCTCAGGATGTTGGCCAAATGAAGGGTGAGGTCACGTCCCTTGATTTTTTTGGTTGTAATAATTGGTAGATCGCGTTCTTGGATTTTTTAAAAAAAATGAGCTAAATTTCTTAACAATAGAGTTCGAGAGAGAAAAAAATTTGTAGCTGGTAGTGGGACTCTTACCTTTGTGCGCTTGTTGAGGATATAGTGTTAAAATTTCTCTATAGCTTTGACTAGAGTGTAAGCATTCTTTTCAATAAGAGAGTATTTCAATTCATCATCAAATAAGCTTTGATTCATAAAATCTATAGGATGTTCTCCATCTTGATCATCTTTCTGAAGAAGAATGCTTGAAACAACTTCCTCTATGGAGATGAAATATTTGGGAAAATATGGTTTCTCCAAGACAAAGGTTGAGCTTATGGAATTTTTAATGGCCACAAAGGCTTTATGGTACATGTCATCCCATCAAAAAGTTTGATCTTGCTTTAGTAAATTGTGGATGGGTTTGATGATTTTGGCGAAATCGCAAATAACCCTTGAACAAAATTTATCATTCCCATAAAATATTGAATATCTTTCTTGGATTTAGGGGCTGGAAAACTCTTAAAGGATTTGATTCTTTCTAGGTCAATATTGACTCTAGTTTCAAAAATAACGTGTCCAAGTAATTTCCCTGCAGTCACACTAAAAATAGACTTCTTAGCGTTCAAAAACATGCCAAATTTTCTACAACTTTGAAACACTTATCTCAAATAATCAAAATGATCTTTATTACACATAGAATATATATTCAAATCATTGAAATAAACATGAATGGTATTCCTAATGGGATCATCAAAAGCTATTTACATAGCTCTCTAAAACATGTCACATGCATTTAAAAGCCCAAACGGCATGCATTCATAGGCAAAGGTGCCCCGTCATGTGGTAAATTTCATTTTGTATTTGTCAACTTTCTTAAGGTGTTTTTGGTTGTAACGAGAGAAGTCGTCAAGAAGTGACATCGTCTAGGATCTCACAACTTCCTGCCAATAAAGGTCCATATTAGCGAGCACAAAATTGTCTTTCACACTCACCTTATTCAAAGAGAAATATTCCATGCATAAACGCATATCACGGGATTTATTTTGAATAGAAAATCTTAGCCACTCATTCAAAATATTTGACCAGAAAAATGATATGAGTGACTAGAAATTTCTCAAAGTATTTCCTAATCATAGCTCTAATGGTGGGTTAATGGTTCTTTTCCTTTTCCTAATAGGCTTGGCATGTTATATTATGCTATGATCAAAACCAGATAAATCCTTGTATGACGAGGCATTGAAATCACTAAATTGATGGAAAATGTTTAGAAACATTTTCTTTTTTATCTTTGAACATTGTGCCCCAATTTTTAAAATATTTGGTTCTTTGGTGCTCCCAATATTCATGGATATGGTCTCACTCATATTTTTTTCTCACTCCTCTTTATGATCCTATTTATTATTCCATATTTCACTAGATGAAAATGAACTTTCAAGAGGAGAGAGTCATTTAGGATACTTCTTGTCTCGAAGTGAGATAATCTCCTTCTTGTTGGAGGATTGATCCTAAATGAAAAAATTCTTTCATCATCCAAAAATACTTGGAAATCCTCCTTGTTATTCAGGAGATGAAGCTAGTATAGTTATTGTAAAATGCAATCATGCATTTTTTAAAGAAGTTGTCTTTAAGGACTAGTGGCATATACATCCAAGTGATCAACCAAGGCATTCAATTCTCTCAGAACATGAGTGATATTAAATCAAATTAGCTAGGAAATTTTCAACCAAGAGACCTGAGTGTGGTGCTTGATCATCTTATTTGAAGGAGAATACACTTTCTTAATTGAATTGAAAATAAGATCAAAATAGCCAAAAGTTTTCATGTGTTTCCAACCTAAGTTGATGGCTGGTTCAACACCTAACAATAAGGCCTCAAACTCAACAACTTTGTTTGTACAGTCAAATTCAAGTCTAAAGGAATATTGATGCATCTTTCCAATGGGGGAATATAATATCATCCCAACACCATTCCCTATAAGTAGGAGTAGGAGGAGGAAATTCTTCATCAACGAAGAGAAAATAAACTTCTAGGTATTCCTTAATAGTTTACATGTGGTTGGGGTATAATTTCAATATAAGGTGAGATCCTTCACTCCCTTAGAATGATAATATTCTAGCCTTTTTTGGGCAGGATAATATGAGTTCAATCTAAAGACATGTGTCCACCAATTTTAGCTTTCGAGTCTATACCCAAAAATGATCAAATTGTTAATAACTAGAATATCCATCAACTCTATACTACAAGTGGTTTTTATCTTGGGATGGGAACACAAGACTAGAGTGACAACCTTAATACTGTTGATAGTTGCTTGTTGAGAATTATTGTAGGTCATTGCAAGCGTAATTCCTCCATGATGATTTTAGGCATAACTTGGGACTTGACCCACCATTTATTAGACAAAATTGAGTGATTTTGTCACACAATTTCATGAAAAAATAAAAAAGGATGGTTTTTAACAAAAAAAATCAAAATTGGGTAATTTACAATGAGGACCCTACCTTTAGGAGAATCCTCTTCTAATTTCACTTCCAAAAAATGATGGATAAGGTGCTTTTCCTTCAAGAAAAATCTTTAGATGTTTTTGCTGCTGGGGAATGGTGGCCATGTCAAGCAATGAAGCATAGACTTTAATGTCAACCATTTGTCTTAGGATGTTAAAAAGAGACATATATGGAGAGGGAGAAGAGGCAGAATTTACATTTTGATGCAAGGGTGTAGTATGAGAGGTTGTTTTATTGTCGTCCTCCTTGAAGGGTTGCTTATTAGTATTTTTGGCTCTATACGGTCTCCCATTTACAAACATCATTATTTGATTATCCTATACCCCATCTAAGTTCACCATTGTGGAATATATCCAATTATCGACGATTCTTTCCCAAGCATTATTTTTGACTTCGTAGGCTTTTTCATCATGGTACTTTTCGCAAAAGTTGCACCATGCTCAAGAAAATAAGGTAGCAAGTTGAAATGTTTGGGGTGAATATATCCAATTATCGACGATTCTTTCCCCAACATTCTTTCTGACTTCATAAGCTTTTTCATCATGGTACTTTTCGCAAAAGTTGCACCATGCTCAGGAAAATAAGGTAGCAAGTTGAAATGTTTGGGGTGGATTTATAATATGAGCCTAGGTAGAACCTTCAGCGTGAGGTTGGGATTCTACATTCTTTTCGAACAAGATTATATGATTGCTCATGTCCTACATGAGTTGAAGCAAAAATGATATATCAGATTGATTATTCGAGTCTTCTAGGGGTAGACCAGTTCTCCATAATTATTCTTCATAGTTTAAGCATATATATACAAAGAGAACTCTAGATTATGTGCATTTTTGTGATATCTTGATGCAGGAGCATCAAGGCCAATTTTCATTTTAATGATGTAAATAAAGGGGGTGTGACATTTTTATTATTTTATTGTTAGATAAATTATATAAGTGAGGATTTTGTAAATATTTTTGTATTAATTAAAAGGATATGAGAGAAATAGATAAAGAGCCAAATTTGGGATTAGGAATACTATGTATGGGACTTTGTTGAGTCCACACCTAAAATATAGATGTAGTTGAGGATTGGGTGGAGAGACTTTTGGAGTGAATTAAATGCATTATTTGTGTATAAATATGAGTGGTTTTTGTGAGGAAAAGAGATTTGAAGAGTTGCAGAGAGAGTGTGAGTGCGAGAAGTGAGAGGGTTTCCTCGTGGGAGCCTTCGGCCATTGTAAAGGGCCAAAATCTTGAAAATCTGGCCATGAACTAAGAGGTTTTGAAATTGTTTGCGTTTGGCTTTATTAATGAAGAATTTTGGTTTTAAAATTCCTCAGTGAATTGTATACTATATGATGGATAAATTAGTCTTGTTCTTGATTGGATCGATATCATTGAAGTTATTGAGATTGTGCACATAGCTGAAAGGCATGTTATTTACTGTATTGATCCTTGGAATGATCGATTCTCATTTCTGTTATGAATTATGTTGGGTGCTAATAGAAAATGCATGTGTTTTGATTCTGCTACATGTATGAGTCACGCTGGTTTGGACAACATTGAATTGAATTGCTAGCACGGTGGAAAAGTAGTGCAAGGTTTTTTTGTATCGATTTGATTGCATGAGTTCACAGTTATTGAGTAACAGGTTCTACGTGCAAGAGTTTGAAAGGACGTAGAATCAAATGTGTGCAAACAGAGTACAACGAGAGGTGGAGACAGCGATTGGTAGTGATTAAGTTTTACACCTTTTCCAAAAGCCCGGAACTTCTGTTTGTTTTTTTAAAAGGTTCAATTACCTACGGATTGTATTAAATTAAGTGGCAGTGTTGAAATAATGTGATTATAAGGGGAATATCCAAACTGTAGAGTGTTGGAGGCAGCAATTGTATATAGAACACATCTGATCTGACATGCTATGTGGGTTTTATATATTGGAAAGGCACCATGTAGCGATCGATTGAAGGTTTTTCTGTGTGAAGAAGATTGGAATAGAATGGTGTTAATTTGCAGGTCTATGTGCAGTGTAAGGGCGGAACGATGGTAGATTGTATAAGCTAGGAGTGCTAGCACTAAATTTAGCATGTACGAGTCTGTGCATGAATCTAATTGTGAATGGAATATTGTATGTGGCAATTTTTCATTTGTTAGAGTCTAAATGAATATTGAATCTGGTTGATTAAAAACAGTTTGGTTCTGTGTTCAAGGAAAATGTATGTCTAATTGTTTAATTGCAGAGGTTTTGAGGCAAAGGATCAAATGAACTTCGACTTGAGTGTAGGTGGAGTCGATGAGGAATGGCCTTGTAAGTGGCCAACATATATAAAAACTAGCAGAGCGTAGATGGTGCAGCGCTGGAATGAATGCATGGAGAATGGTAAGTGTGGTACATTGTTTTGATCTTAAAATACAGTATTAAGAGCATATCAGAATATGGAAAATGGGATTGAATGAAAGTCTATTATTAAGGCTTGGGAAAGGGTCTTTATGAGAGCATGATTGAGTGTTATATGAATTGCGTGGTAACTTCATGGAATTGGGCTATTGGGTTTTCTCAAAGTTGAGATTTATGTAGGGTGACATTTCAAATTAACGCCGTGAAGGTGAGTGGATTGGGATTGAGATAATTCCATATATGAATGGTATTTACTTAAAATGTGGAATAAATGGTGAATGATTTGAACCATATGTTGAAAGGCTTCCGCATGTAAACGATAGTGTGTGGAATATGCTAGACATTGAGATTTTGATTTGGCAAATGCTGAGATGCATGTTTATATGCATGGTGTTTAGAGATTCTGGGTTTTGCAGGTTTGCTCTGCATCATTTTGGTATCAGAGTTGGAATGCTCTGTTGAAGATGTTTGTTTTCTGAATGAGGACATCAAAGTTTTGTTGAGAACTGAAGTGTTTTATTTGAATGTGTTTTAATCTGATATGCAAGCTACATAGTAGCAGTGAACAGGATGGTAGAAGTAAATGGAGGACAAGATCATGCAGGATCTTAAAGGAGAGATGATTTTCTAATTTGAAATTTATGATTGAAGTTTATGGTTGCAGACAAGATCATGGTAGTGAACTTGACATTCAACTAAAGGTTGGATAGGGATGACAATTGCAGTGTCCTGAAGAAGAAGGTGAGTTGAAGAGATAGCCTAGAGAGAGAGCAGAGGAGCCTACTCAAGAGGTTCCATAGGCAGTGAACCAGTACTTACCAAAAGACTGAGTGAGGAGATCTTGGTGAGGTAAGTGGCAGCATGACAGGAGAGCTTGCTATTGTTGAGGCTAGTGCAACTCATGGTGAGTGAGAAACTCAAGGAGAAGATGATCATGGAGGATTAAAAAAGAGGTTCAGAAGAATGCCACAAAGGTGAGATGACTGATGAAGTCTGAGAAAGAGAGATTGCAGTAATGAAGGTACAATTGCAGGTACTAGAAGAATGGCTGCAAGAGCAGGAAAATCAGAAAAGAGGATGGATCTTTCCACTAAAGGGAAAGAGAGTGATTTGGCAACCATTGTGGGTGAAGTTGAGGCAAAGTGTGATTGCCTTATTGAAGAAAGGACTTAGAGTTCTTGAGCCAGAGATGGAATTTGAAGATTCCACATGCAGATTTGTTCAAAGGGAAGTGCTAGAGGGAGCAGTCAAGACTGAAAAGTCTTGTAGATTTAAAACTGATGAGTGGTGTATGTTTGCAGGTACAATACAGGGAGATGAGTAAGATTTAGAGTTTGTTCAAGAAGATTTGAATCTGAAGACTGTTCAGATCAATGCTGAGATAGCAAGATCTGAGGAGGAAATGAAGACAAAGGAGTCTAATCGAAATATTGGTGCAGAAAGAGAAGGACCAACTGATGATTGGTCAAGAGCTGGTGAAGGTATGGAAATTTGTGTAGTATTGCTAGAGGAAGCTCGAGCAGATGACGGATGTACAGTTGAGATGTATGCAACTCAGAGTAGCTGAGTTGGAAGAAGAGGTTTCCATTGATGAAACAGAGGAGGATATCATTGATGTTTTCTTGAGTTATTGGGTAGATCCAGATCAGCTGGATAATATGAACTCTTTTGTTTTTATAGTTGACAATTTTTATGTGATTACATGTGTTGAGGAGGAAGCGCAATCTTGTGAAGTTGTCACAAGCATGGAAAAGAATATTTCAAGCAATAAGTACTTTGAAGAAGAAAACAGTGATGCTTTTGTTGTTACAGCACAGGAAGTTCTTGTGAATGAAGAAAATGATCAACTTGAGGAGCTGGTATATGAACCAACAGTTGAAACTGTTGAAACTTGTAGTTTTCAAACTGAGAAGTTGTGTATGAATGCAAGGATGATACATGATGATGATCAATTTGTTATAAATGCTGATAATGACAAATTGTTTTTATTAGGTGATGGACAGATAACTGAGTTTATTGCAAGAGGTGAGAATCATAATTATTTTCTGATAACAGATGATGAGATGGTGACAACAGAAAGCTTGGCTTCTGAAAGTATTGAAGATTGCACAGAAAGTTTCTCAAAGGAGATGACAGGTTTATGGAATGAGTTAAGTGTTCTAGAGAAGAGACTAGAAGTACAGAAGATAAGTGTTCAGAATATAAAGACAGAGATGAATGAAAATAAAGAGGTTCATTTTTATGAACTAGAACACAGAGGCATTCTCGAAGAAGATGATGCTAAGGAGAGACTAAGTGATAGTCTCAAGAATGATTGGGATCAGCATACTGAAATACTCACAATGGGAAGTAAGGCATTGAGGCCTTATGCGTTTTATTTTAACAAGTGTTTTGTGAATGCAGGTATTGGTACTGAAGAACATTTGACTCAGTGGAGTAGTCAAATGAAGGGAGAAGAAGTTTTCTGTTCCAGAAAACAAGAGGGCATGGATGATCGGGTGGTAGTCAAAATAGAAACAAGCATAGAAGTAAGAAGTCAGCAAGTGATAATACAGATAGAGAGAGTAAAAACTGAGCAAGCCATCTTAGCTCAGTAGATAGCAAGAAATCAACAACTGGGAGATTTATTGGACCAAGAGATTGAACGCATCATACGACTGATGATGAAAGTATCTCGAAAGAACCCAGTAGCAGTAAAACAAAGGAGAAGCAACAAAAGAAAGACATCAGAAGATTGTGAAAGCCTAGTGAGTGGGGCGATGTAGCATAAAGTGGGAAAACCGGGAGAATAACAACAAAGAGAAGCAGTGACAAGTGGAAAGTTGCAGCACAAAATATGGGATCCAGTCATACATAGATCCAAACACATGATCAGGAGATCATGTTAAATTTCAACCTTTGGAGTCTGATGCAAGAGCATCAAGGCCAATTTTCATTTTAATGATGTAAATAAAGGGGGTGTGACATTTTTATTATTTTATTGTTAGATAAATTATGTAAGTGAGGATTTTGTAAATATTCTTGTATTAATTAAAAGGATATGAGAGAAATAGATTAGGAGCCAAATTTGCGATTAGGAATACTATGTATGGGACTTTGTTGAGTCCACACCTAAAATATAGATGTAGTTGAGGATTGGGTGGAGAGACTTTTTGGAGTGAATTAAATGCATTATTTGTGTATAAATATGAGTGGTTTTTGTGAGGAAAAGAGACTTGAAGAGTTGCAGAGAGAGTGTGAGTGTGAGTAGTGAGAGGGTTTCCTCGTGGGAGCCTTCGGCGATTGTAAAGGGCCACAGATCTTGAAAATCTGGCCATGAACTAAGAGGTTTTCAAATTGTTTCCATTTGGCTTTATTAATGAAGAATTTTTGGTTCTAAAATTCCTGGGTGAATTGTATATTGTATGATGGATAAATTAGTCTTGTTCTTGATTGGATCGATACCATTGAAGTTGTTGAGATTGTGCACATAGCTGAAAAGCATGTTATTTACTGTATTGATCCTTGGAATGATCGATTTTCATTTCTGTTATGAATTATATTGGGCGCTAATAGAAAATGAATGTGTTTTGATTCTGCTACATGTATGAGTCACGCTGGTGTGGACAACGTTGAATTGAATTGCTAGCACGGTGGAAAAGTAGTGCAAGGTTTTTTTGTATCGATGTGATTGCATCAGTTCACAGTTATTGAGTGACAGGTTCTGCGTGCAAGAGTTTGAAAGGACGTAGAATCAAATGTGTGCAAACGGAGTACAACGAGAGGTGGAGAGAGCAACTCGCAGTGATTAAGTTTTGCACCTTTTCCAAAATCCCGAAACTTTTGTTTGTTTTTTTTAAAGGTTCAATTACCTACGGATTGTATTAAATTAAGTGGCAGCGTTGAAATAATGTGATTATAAGGGGAATATCCAAACTGTAGAGAATTGGAGGCAGCAATTGTCTATAGAACACATTTGATCTCACACGCTATGTGGGTTTTATATATTGGAAAGGCACCATGTAGAGATTGATTGAAGGTTTTTCTGTGTGAAGAAGATTGGAACATAATGGTGTTATTTTGCAGGTCTATGTGTACTGTAAGGGCGGAACAATGGTAGATTGTATAAGTCAGGAGCACTGGCACTAAAACCAGCATCTATGAGTCTGTGCATGAATCGAATTGTGAATGGAATATCATATGTGGCAATTCTGCATTTGTCAAAGTCTAAATGAATATTGAATCTGGTTTATTAAAAACAATTTGGTTCCGTGTTCAAGGAAAATGTATGTCTAATTGTTTAATTGCAGAGGTTTCGAAGCAAAGGATCAGATGAACTTCGACTTGAGTGTAAGTGGAGTCGATGAGGAATGGCTTTGTAACTGGCCAACGTATATAAAAACTAGCAGAGCGCAAATTTTGCAACGCTGGAATGAATGCACGGAGAATGGTAAGTGTGGTACATTGTTTTGATCTTAAAATACAGTATTAAGAGCATATTAGAATATGGAAAATGGGATTGAATGAAAGTTTGTTATTAATGCTTGGGAAAGGGTCTTTATTAGAGCATGATTGAGTGTTATATGAATTGTGTGGTAGCTTCATGGAATTGGGCTATTGGGTTTTCTCAAAGTTGAGATTTATGTAGGGTGACATTTCAAATTAACGCCCTGAAGGTAAGTGGATTGGGATTGAGATAATTCCATATACGAAGGTATTTATTTAAAATGTGGAATAAATGGTGAATGATTCGAACCATATGTTGAAAGGCTTCTGCATGTAAACGGTAGTGTGTGGAATTTGATAGACATTGAGATTTTGATTTGGCAAATGCTGAGATGCATGTTTATATGCATGGTGTTTAGAGATTCTAGGTTTGGCAGGTTTGCTCTGCATCATATCTTTTAACTTGAGGTTTTTATTTAATTAATTGTGTATATGTTGTTTCCTTTTGAATGTTTAAAGCTTGGAAAACATGTGAAGAATTTAATTATTAGTATTATATTACTCATAATGACTAGTTATAATTTTGTGATTTTGATGTTTTGTTTACATAAATAAAGAAATATGAAAAATTAGTTTTGGAGTGCATATGGCTTAAAGAGACGAGGCTGTAAAATCATTGGTGAATATAATTACCATTAATAAGTACTAGACATCTAATCTCGGTGATTATATTTATTGAGAAATTATGGAAATTAGCGAGTTAATTATTTTCCTAAATAAAAAAATGTTGTCATTGGGAGTGGGAAACAAAAGTTCATTAATGCGCTAGTAACTACCTACCACATTTTTGTTAGGTAGAGGCAGTGTGCTAGATAGGTCATTCATAAAAGTACTTATATCTACTTGCTTTTGTCTCATTTCTAAGAAAAGAGGAGATTTTTTTTTAGTTTGGAAGCTGAGATTTACCATAGTCATTCTGTAAGAAAGGCTAGGTTTCCTATGTCAAGAGAGCAACCATGTATGTAAGAGTGATAAGCAATGAGAAATAATAAATAAATGTGTGCTAAACAATGATAAAACCCTAATATTCTAATAATATTTATGAATATAATTATTGATATATTATATAGAAAAATAATTGATAATATATATTAGATATAATATGTAAATAATAATAATTCGATTGTCATGAAACTATATATAATAAATCAATTAATTTTAATCACATTCTTAATTAATTAAGAAGAAAATTAATGGATATTAAATAAATAATAATATAATAAGATTAATTAATGTAAATTAATTATAATTCATTATATTAGAAACTTATTATCTTAATAATATGATGATATTTAATAGATATACTATTATAATATTGTCCAAGTATCATAAGATAAAAACAGCTCAACCAATATATTTTCTATTAATTAATGAATGAGTGAATTACACACATATTTATACAATCAATAGTCTCAAGATAGAAATTCTATCTTGGACGTACATTAGTGTGGTTGAGAGATTCTCTCAACCACACACTAATCTAGGAGAAACTAAATTCCTATTATATAGGAACAAACTCCTCAAATAGGAAATTACAACCATAGACAAGTAGGAATTAATTATTTCCAACTCCCCCCCTTAATGACTACTTGTCATGATAGTCAAATCCACCATCATCACACGAATTGCATGTACAAAACCTCCAAAAAACACAGTTTTTCGTCTTCGAATAGATCCACAATTTGCAAATTTGGCATTTCCAATACAGCCGAAGAATTGATCTGATCAAAATTGATCCGATCCGCCTCTCCCGGATAGATATGCAACTTCTCCGATCCTGCACCTCTTGCAGACCATCAAACGAAGTTGAGGCTTCCCGCAGATCCCCTCGAAGGTGAATTGGCGTGATCCTAAATGATAAACCCGCGCCCATTGGTGCGATTAAGGGCCTAACAGTCACGCCATTTGGCCTTTCTGGCGCTGCTGTCAACGCGAAAAGCGCGCCAATCCCCTTCTACTCAGAAAAAACTCATCTGAGTCCGAGCCAGGTGTTACTGCAGTCCACCTGCTCCTACGAGCACTAAGCTCCTGTGTACACACAGCCACAAAGGCACCTCAAGCCACATAGGCAATTCAGCCACAAAGGCAATCTGCCACCACCGGGCAAGTCCGATTTACCACCACCGGGCAAATCCGCCAACTTCAATATGCCACCACCGGGCAAGTCCGATTTACCACCACCCAGCAAATCCGCCAACTTCAATATGCCACCACCGGGCAAATCCTGTAGCCACTAGGACTCTATAGATGGTTTCTGGTTCACCACCAACTGTCACATTACAGTGACAAAAGATGGTTTCAGGCTGACCACAAACCATTACAAAGTGGTTTTGAGATCACCACGAACTTTCAAATGCCTTTACAAGGCTTACATTCAACATTTAGAGTTTCTGGTACATACAATGACTATTACAATAATATGCTAGCGAGTCTATTCCACAAACCACACTAAAACAAAAAAAATCTACTTTGTTGTCCACCTTAACGTTGTTGCTGCTCCTTTACCTCATCTGTGAGAGGTCCACCAGAACATAGGCACTTACAGCCCCACGAAGAGAACACAATTTTCCCTTCAAGAACAATTTTCAAGCATGCTACCTCATGCTTGCTAACAATCTGCAAGAGGATCTCGATCATCCTTCAATCTCTGATGTAGCTGTCATGTCTTCTCATATCTGGTAATAAATCATTCCTGCAAATAGATTGTCTATTGTTGGAATGGAAAATTCCAACATAGATTTAAACTGGTGACACTAGTTTGCCAAGCTAAATGTCACAACAATCTAATTCTTTTAACCAAATTTACATAAATAGTCCTCAACATGAAGAATAACTTACGAAGACAATTTATTTCTTCTAAATTGGTGCAAATTCAAATGAAGAGAATGGAAGATGGACCCATTGTATTTCTATAGATCCCATGTTGCATTCAACCACAAATCCCCGTCAACACATATTGCTTTGTACCCCGGATGCGGAATAGCTTCTGTGCTTACATATTTCTACGCTTCCTCTCTAGATTTGCAGACTTCCCAGGAGTAGAAATCTGCTACTTTCTCGTCTATTGCCCAAACCATGAAATCCTCCACGTCTGTGATGCGCCAGCTCTCGATCATCCTTCACCGAAACGGGCCCATAGCAGACTCCTCAGCTCCATCCTTTGACTTTAGAGTATTCACTTCTCTTGCCAGCATGACCAGACAGATCGCCATGTCTTCTTCTTCAGAAAAAAAAAATTTCTCTGCATGAATGGAATCTATCCAGGGGAAATAAGTGCAATCCTAAATTTGTATTGATTGAAATAAAAAAGGCCTCTACCCTCATGCACAGATTACATAAAATTAGCGTGACCTTTTTGAGTTCCACAACTCGCAAAGTTTTGAGGTCCACGACAGGTAAATTTCGTACTTTGTTGTTATTTTATGCAAAACTTTCTTCGCTCCACCCACTTCCACCTCTGCCAATTTCTCCAGGTACTCACAAGCTCCTGCAGATGCGATATTTTTTTTTTCTGCCGCTGTTGCTGTTTGAGAGGACCAGCAGTGCACAAATGGGGACTGCCTTGTCCATTGTTTCCTTTTGGGGATCTAATAGCTGCACCAGACATGACACATTCGCATCATCTTTGATGAATTCTTTTCTGTTGCTCTCCACAGCGAGTAGGCTGGTGAGCGCCCATGTAGCAATGGCCTGAGTGAAGCTAGGATTGCCATCCAACATCTTTCCAAGTAGACCAACACACCCTGCTTCTCCCAATGTTCTTTTCGTTTCCTCTGTCCGTGCTAAATTGTAGATGATCAAGGAGAGCAAACGAACAAAGAGAGACTATGGATGGCCCTCAGTGCAATCTCTTGGACCTTGGTACTCGGTGCTTTTTCCAAAAACAGAACAAGCGATTCAACCCCACCTTCTCTGCAGATCTTCTACCTCAAGCTTTCATGGAGGGCACCCAACAGATGCAAACATTCTGTAGAAGACTTTTGTGCAAGGGCTATACCATAATTCACAAGATTGATCAACACAGGAATTGCTCCTTCCTCTGGCATCACACCTCTTATTTCCTCCACAAAGGCCAAGTTCCTCAACACTACCGACGCAATACCCTGCCCTTGATACCCATTTCTACAGAATTCAACCAGAGTTGAGATTCCACCAAATGTGGAAACCGCACAGGCATACTCCCTATCTATGTGCAGAACATCATTGCAATGACAGAAATAGAAAAGGGATCACTACTGTTTTGGCATGTGTATCCTGCATAATCTGAGCACCGGAACTCACAAACACCATTATCACAAAGTTCATGATAAGCAGGACAGACCAATTCACCATTAAAGCTTGAAAAGGCAATTTTTCCACCAGCTTTGGCCGTGACAAGAAATTGGGAAGCCCCATGCCCTTGGCCTCCTCCAACATCTCTGTCTCCTTTGCTCCATTTCCATCTCCGTGTGGAAGAGCTTTCATGAAATCTGCAAGAGGTTGGCTGGAAGAGCTTTCATGAAAGTAGCAGACATCTTCTTACCATCAGAGGTGTAATATCCATGAGTGAGATGGCCACCAGAAGGCAAATCCAGCCCCATGATGTGGTCGTGTGGGTTCAGCAAGGTTGTGTAGGCTGCGAAGTTAGCGGGGCTCCCAGAGTAGGGCTGCACATTCATGAGTATCTCCACTTGTGGGAATGACAGTAGCTTCTGGAGTAGACAACTGTATTGGTGGAGGTTCTCCAGACACTGCACCATTAGCCACTGATGTGTTACTTGATGACGCAGATGGCCAAGCAGCAGCAAGTGCTCTGGAAGCCAAACTTAAAACCTCTTCCCCCCTCCTATTTCATCTTCCTCGTGGTGGCTTGTTCACTTCCTCGACAAGCCTTTGATGAGCCGCTTCTAGGTGCTCCACAACACCCCCGAGAATATCAACAACTTCTGGAACCAGCAACAGAAGGTCGCGCCGTATATGTACATTCCGGAGAGCAATCTTCAGGTCATTGAAGCTCTTGGAACCCCCCTCACAAACAAATACTCCGAGGGCATGCCTGGCAACAGATACTACGGTGTGAAGTTCTCGGAGGCTATGAGTTCGATTCCCCTGCATTGCCTCCTCTTCTCCTTCTCAATCAGATCAAAGATCTCCTCGTCCACAACCTTCAGTGGTGTGTTGCCCCATATTGTTCAGAATGAAACAAGGAAATGCAATGGCAAACCCAAACTAGGAAAGGGCAAACTAGTGATGCCCAGATGAAAAAAAAATGGGAAGGAGAAATGATCCGGATGTCAGCATAGATCTAGAGATTCCGGAGATCCACAGACCTTGCTTTAGCTTTGCTGTGTGGCACCAGTGACTTGAATTCCGATTCGCAGCCAAGCGTCGTTTCCACGACATCGCGGAGCAATGCCAGGGACAACAGCTCATCCGGCGTCTCTACCAAAGTTTGGACAAACTCTCCCACGCGCCGCTGGAAAATTCTCTGGCAATAATTCTCTGGCATCCAGAACAACCGAGCGATCTCGATCTGGAAGCACCAGTCTCAACTTTCGATGGAAAAACACGTAATGAAATTATACACTCAATTATTTTCCCTCAGCCCAGGAAGGGCCAAGCCCAGGAGGGGCCAGGCCTGTGAGGGGCTCTGATACCAAGATAAAAACAACTCAGCCAATATATTTTCTATTAATTAATGAATGTGTGAATTACACACATATTTATACAATCAATAGTCTCAAGATAGGAATTCTATCTTGGACGTACACTAGTGTGGTTGAGAGATTCTCTCAACCACACACTAATCTAGGAGAAACTAAATTCCTATTATATAGGAACAAACTCCTCAAATAGGAAATTACAACCATAGACAAGTAGGAATTAATTATTTCCAACTTCATAATATTATAATATTATACTAATATTAATAATTAAGTTGTGTATTAATTAAAGTTATTTGATAGAATTTTTTAATAAAAAATTAATATTAATAATCTCAATTACTAATGTATATTATTAAATAATATTCACTTAACATAATAATTAATATTATATTAATAATATATATTATTTCTTGTTCCTCTGGGACCCCCTATATTGGTGAGACTCGAGGCTCCATTAATCAAAGGATTAGTGAGTACTTAGTTGACCTCAAGCTTAGGAGAACCAAGTATTCCGCTTTAGCAGAGCATGCCAAGAATACCAAACATCATGTTTGTATCGAGGAGGCGAGTATTATTGCTAATGTTTTGCACTTCAATCAACGCATATTTAGGGAAGCCCTTGAGATTGAAAAAAGATCGAGCAATGTCAATAGAGAGGACGGATGGAAGATCAGTAATTGCTCGATCCGAGCCCTCTCTTCCTAGTCGTTTTCTTCCCTTTCTCCCCTCCCTCTTTTTTAGCTTGTTCTTGGTTTAGTATAAGTTAGTTTCCCTTCGTTATCCCATTTACATCTCTCATTGGCCTTTAGTCCTTGTTGAGTTGTTTATATAATATGAGATATTGTATTAGTTATATTCTAACAATTTTAACTTAATTAATAAAACAAAATTTATTACTTTTGAAAGAAGATAATATTTTTATAATTAATTTATAATTAAAATAATTAAGCAATTTTCAATTATTAAAAAACTAAATAAATTTATAATTTTATTTATATAATACTTATATTATAACTATGTTATCTAAAATTATATATATAAGGATTATATATATATATATATATATATACTAATATAGTATATATATATATATATATATTATCATAATACATACTATATTATATATAATAATATATATATATATTAAATATTATTTATTGTATAACTAACTATTAATTAAAATATCTTAAATTTACTTAATATTTAAACTTTGATGTAATTCATAATGCTTATTTTATTTCTAATTTATTAGTTATACTAAAATTTTTTAGACAAAAATTAGTGTTAGCAATTAATCTTTAGTGAATAAATCTATAAAATTAATATTTACAACTTTTTTCTATGTAATGTATTCATTATTTATATTTATAGGATAAAATGTAAAATAATTAAATAGTTAAATACCTCTTATGTTAATCCTATTAATTTAATCTCATTCAATTTTAATTTTATATTCTGGTATATATTTTTAAAAATTAATTAATTATAAATTATATAACTTTTATGTAAACTCATACCTCCCTTTAATTGACTTATTTTAAATTTAAATTTAATATAGTTATACCGAGGGTCATGTCTAACTAGCTCTTTCCCAGTCAAGTTAGTAGTTAGTCAATATAATGGTTACCTGGTCTTGGATGTTCTGCTCTGAGTATTTAACATGCATATTGGATCTGGATCTGATTCTTCAACTTGTTGTGACCATGAAGCACACTGGTTTCATGTGATTTACCCAGAAAAATCTCTCAATGAAATGTAAATTTAGAATTATGGAGAGGAAGGAAGAAGAGAGAGGAACTACACGTAGGGATATTTCTAAGAGAAAGTAAGGGAAGTTAGGAATGGATAATTCATTAAGACTTCTTAAGGAAGGGAATCCAACAGTCATTGATTTCAAGGTCATTGTCCCTATTTAGATTGTTAGGGTTTTTAATGATCTCTAAGGATTCTCTAAATTGTCTTTTTAAACAATAGTTTTCCCTAGAAATGATCTCAACATTCTCAAGGTTAATGTGATGGTTTGTTTTGGTGGAGTGTTCCACAAGGAAATAAGGGTGAATACTCTCATGTCTAATGTCAACTGCATGTTATTTTATCTTGACCCTAATGGATCTTCTATTTTACCCAATGTAGCATTTACCACAAGAAAATGATATCCTATGGATTCCATGGTGTTTATGTGGGTCAATGTGATCCTTGACATACCTCATCTCCAGATGGATAGTTCTCATAGGTTTGAAAACAATCTAGAAGTTATTCTTTCTTATAATTCTTGCAACTTTATTAGTAACACCTTTGATGTATGGAAAATAAAAGAGGAGAGATTGGAAATAAGTAAGAGTGATGAAGAAAAGAAGTTGCAAACCTGTTATGCTCGAGGGGATATTGGTTGTATGTTGTATCAAGGTTGGGATGAGCCAAGTACTCAAATATTAATTTTCAAGATTGATGAATTCAAGTGCGTTCCTACCATCCTTATTTTCTCTAGAAAAGGAAAGAGTTACATATGTTTTTATTTATGAATTCTGAACGGTGAAAACAAAGAGTTGGTTGTGTTTAATGATTGCAAATTTTGTATAGTGAAAAGGAAAAATAATGATTGTATTTTTATTGACAAAATATGTAAAAAAAAGTATACAAAAAAAATAAAAATGAAGTAGTTATGTTTTCACTTATACACTTTGTACATTGGAAAAAAAGAAAATGTTCGTGTTTACAGTTGTAAATTCTCTGTGGTAGAATGAAAGAGGATTTATAATACTTTTATATAAAAATATGCATTGAGTATTGTTCTAAATAATGAAAACAAATAGTATGTAGAGTAAGGTAATAATTTATAGAATAGAAATTTCTATTCTAGTAAAGAATAAATTTGCTAAATAGAAAAGGAACTACTGAAACTATATATATATAAAAGAATGGGTTATTATCATGTATAGATAAATTCTTTATACGTATTATAAAATATATAATCATATATAACCGCATTTAGTTATATGCTCATAGATAGATAGATAGATATATTGTGGAGTAATGTTTTATACATGGTGCTTTTTTTAAAGAGTAGGAAAAACAAAAGGGGAGTATTATTAGATTCCAATGGATGGATTCATTTAAGAATATTTAACCAAAAGGGACAGTTTTGTAACAAAAGTGTAATTATAGAATAACATTTTGTAACAAAAGGTTAGTATGATATAAAAAATTACAATTTATGGAAAACAATGGTAAAATCAAAGTATAATAACTATATGGCTAAATGTTGATTCCAGAAAAGAAGAATATTTTTAATTAGCACATAGCATTATTAAAAGAAATGTGATATATTGTGGTTAAATATAAACTAAACATAAAAGCGCTCACATACAATAGAAATTTTCATTTTCTTATGACCAAATAATTATACATATAGCTTATATATGAAATTTTATATATAGAAGAACTGCTACGTAGTAGTTGGGTCAAGGAAAATTTACCATTAAAATGTTTTTTCGTTCAAAATCTATATCGTATAATTAATTCAGATGCATGCATGAGAGCTTGAAAATGACACTTTTCAAAAGATCGAAGTGTAATCTCTTAAACATAACTAAAATATACATAAAAATATACCATAGGTTTCCATGACCAAGCGATCCAAGAATAAGGTGTCCATCCTAGTGAAAGGAAAATCATCACTATGAGTGGAAGAAGAAAGAAAATCATCACTATGAGTGGAAGAAGAAAAATAACACTAGAAACTTCAAAGAATAAACTTGGAGAAACTTCTAGGAAATATAATGGAATAAAATTAGTAAACAACATTTAGTGTTTATAAAGAGAAATTTCGGCATAAATCACATTCAGAAAATTATTGTTAACGCCTTTCGTACCAACCAGTGTGGTTCATCGTGAGGACAAGTTGAAAAAATATGTCTTTGCGTGTTAAATAGTTTGAGCAGCCTCCAAAAGCTAACGAGGACAACTTCTAAATTTGACTAGGGACGAGGGTCAAACAAACCAGTTATAAATTAAAAGTAAGTTAGTTATAATAAGGGGCCTTACCTTTATAACTAATCAACACACGAAAAAGAAAGGAATGGCTGCTCTCCAACACTCACTCCTGCAACCAAACCCTAGACGCAGCGCTCCATGAATACCCTGGGGGGATCGACCCCCCAAGCCTTTGGCCCCTTCATATTCGACAACCTCCCTCTTGAGCCCACCTTTACCTCATCCACCTCCTGATCCACAGACAGAGGCAAAGCTCTGACGACAAACTATACCTCGAAAACCAACGGACCTACGGTTGAGAGAAGCGTCGCAAACCAAAGCGAAGCAACAAGATCATTCCCCTGCAAGCCGATATCATAGGAAACTCCCTCATTAATCATCGAAGACCCATGGATCGAAGAATACAGAGATCACATGAGCAAACACGCCCTAATCTGTCGCTTCATGGGAGTAAGACTCAACGAAAAGCTCTCTACTGGCAGATAAACCAGAAATGGAAGCCCAAAGGGAACTATGAACTACAGTTAGGAGCAAGGAATTTTTTCATGGTCATCTTCACCCAGAGGCAAGACAGAGAGCACAATTTCGAAGGAGGCCCATACTTCTACAACTCAACAAGACTCTACATAACGTACTCGAAGCCCAACTTTGTTCCAGAAGAGGAAGACTTCACAAAAGTTCCAATCTCGCTCACACTATACTCCTTGCCGGTGGATCACTGGAATAAGCGGATCCTGGAAGCCATCGGGAACAAGCTGGTTGTCTTCATCAAAACTTCAGATCTCATATCTCAAGGTAAATATATTGCCTACGCTAGAATCTGTGTTTATATGGATGTCTCAAGACCTCTCCCAGGTCATATTACTCTAATCCACAAAGGAATTCAGTGGAAGTAGTCCATCGACTATGAAAATATTCCTTTTAGATGCAGGAAATGCCGAGAGCACGGACATCTTAGTCATGGGTGCCCCCTAAATCAACCCCCACCTCAACCCCAAGCAGACAAGGCAGACAACCCATCTCCAGATTACATCCTTGTTACCAGGAAAAGCAAAAAGCAGAAAGGGAAAAATCCTATGAAACACCCCCCCAACCCAATCCCCACCCAACAAAATAGCTTTGAAGTTCTAGGAAACCTTGATCCATTCGAAAACCCTTTGAAATTCCATGACCCCCGGATCAAGATCCACCCACGCATCCTCAACCATCTAACCCCTCAACCATCTCCATCCCAAGCTCGGACCATCCCCAAAATGAGGAACAACCTCAAATCCCGCAGCCCAACTCCAACCACAGTGATACAAGCCTCGATCCTCTGCATACCCCTCCCTGCACAGAAATTCAGCCAAATCGGATGCCCTCAACTGCTCCTATCAATCCCCTGGAAGGAATCCTCGGTGACCTGGATCTCCAGGAGGTCACCGAGCAATGGTCCAAACAGGGTGTGAATGCCATTCGCCAGGAACACTTGGAGAAAATCGAAATGGCATACCTGTAGTTAGAATATCTGAATCAGAATGCAGCCAAAAATCAATGGGGGGATAGTAGCCAAACATGCATCCAAGCAAACCTAGACCTGGACCAATACAAGTCGAAAGGTCCAGGAAAAAAATGAGGGAGAATAATGACAAAGCAACAAATAAAAGAACTCGGTAGGTGCCTAATAAATGAAGGAAAAATGAGGGATCTGGTCCTATCCACACCGAAAATTTCTCAATGAAGATAACAACATGGAATATCAGAGGGCTAAATGGCACCCCCAAAAGACAAATCCTTAAAAACCGTCTTTTCACGCAATCTCCAGACCTGGTCTTACTACAAGAATCCAAATGCTCAGCCAACAACATAGAAATGCTCAAGAAACTATTTGCAAAATGCTTTCAATGCACAAGCACAAAAGCCATTGGGCAAGTAGGAGGGCTCCTAATGTTTTGGAACAAAAACAAGTTCTTTTTGCAGAACGCTTTGTCCACTAAGCATTCGCTATCAGTCATCTTCAACATGCCAGACTCACAACAAACGATATGCATCACCAATGTGTATGGACCTCAGCGAATTCAGGAGAAGTTCAAGATGTTGGAAGACTTGAACGAAATAAAACAACACCATGGTGCCAACCACTGGATCCTATGTGGCGATTTCAATATGATCACCAACCTAGCGGAGAAGAAAGGAGGCCTAAGAAGATTGGATAAAGATGCAGAAGCTTTCAGTACCTTCATAGTAGCATCTAAACTCATTGATGTTCCCACGGTCAATGGTATACACACATGGAACAATAAGCAAGGGGGAAATAGATAGGTTGCATCAAGGCTTGATAGGTTCCTCATATCGGAATCCATCATGCTCTAGAATCTATACATGGAAGCCAACATTCTACCCATTGGGGGATCAGATCACTCGCTAGTATAGTGGCACTTCACTAATATGATAAAACCCCAAAACTGGCCTTTCAGGTTCGAAAGCTTCTGGATAGATCACCCAACCTTCATGCAAAATATTCAAAGTTGGTGGACCCAAACCTCTTTAAAGAGTGACAACATTATGTACATCTTTCAGCAAAAGCTCAAGAGCATTAAGACCAAGCTCAAATGCTGGAACAAGAACATATTTGGTAACATTTTTCAAAGAAAAAAAGAGCTCTAGGAAACAATGGTGGGCCTCCAACAATCAATGATCAAGGACGGGCCTAATGAGGACAAGTTAGCTCAGGAATCAAACCTCCAAAAGCAATGGGAAGACAGGCTAAGACAAGAAAAGCTGCTTTGGAAACAAAAATCGCGGGTGCAGTGGCTAAAGCATGGGAAATGAAACACAAGCTTCTTCCATAAATCAACCATTCAGCACAGAGCCAACAACCGTATTCTATCCCTTAAAAAAGATGATGGTGCTAAGGTCTCAACCAGAGAGAAAATAGGATCCGAACTAAATTTACACTTTCGGTCACTGCTCTCTGAGCCCAATCAAGATAGAACCCAAGCTATCAACAAAATCATTAGTGTTATTCCCCCCTTAGTAACGGAGGAGCAAAACTCCCTTCTCTTAAGAGAGTTCATTGTGCAGGAGATTGAAGAAGTCGTCTTCACCATGGCCTCTCACAAAGCCCCTAGACCAGATGGATTTACAATTGAATTCTTCAAAGCTTGCTCGCACATCATCAAAGCAGACCTTTTCAAGTTGATAAAGAAATTCCACAGAACCAAGAGAGTGCTGCTGGCCATCAATTCTACCTTCCTCACCCTCATCCCCAAATCTGATCATGCTGACTCCCCCGAAAAATTCAGACCTATAGCCCTTTGCAACGTCATCTATAAAATCCTCTCAAAATTGATGGCCAACAGACTTAAATCCATCCTTCCCTCAATCATTTCTCGTGAACAGTCTAGATATGTTGAAGGAAGACAGATAACTGACAGCATCATTCTCAACTAGGAGGTGTTGCACTCTATCAAAACTCAAAAGATCCCGAGCATGCTCATTCAACTTGACCTCTCCAAGGCCTTTGACAAAATCAGCTAGACATACATCAGAGAAATCCTTCAGGCTTTCGGCTTCAGTCAGATTTGGATAAAATTGACAATGGAAATGGTCTCAGGAGCATTCTTCTCAATCATGTTGAATGGGGGCCCCTTACAACCATTCCTCCCATCCAGAGGCATACGGCAAGGAGATCCTTTGTCAACTTTTCTCTTTGTCATCATGGCAGAAGGCCTCGGAAGATCCCTATCCCAGGTGGTCCAAACGAATCAGCTCAAAGGCATGAAAGCTGCACATCCTCCACAGTAACACATCAGCAATTTGTCGATGACACAATGCTTATGAGAACCCCCATAGTAAAGGAAGCTCGAACCTTCAACAAGGCGCTAAGTACTTTCACGGAAGCCTCAGCTATGGAGATCAATCTTACAAAATCCAAATTATTTTTCTTCAACACTTCTATTCCTGTGCAAAGAAATCTCAACAAAACTCTCAAGATTCAGAGGAACTCCCTTCCAACCAAATACCTCGGCATCCCACTTTCAGAATACGCACCCAAAGTCACAAATTGGGAAGATCTCCTAAACAAAATGAACGCCAGATTAAGCAGCTGGACTCATCGAGCCCTAAACATGGCCAGTAGACTAGTACTGATCAAATCAATTCTTCAAACAATGTCGGCCTACATGCTCTAAGCCCTTGCGGCACACAAATCAGTCTACAAATACATTCGGAACATCCAACGGTCGTTCCTCTGGAATGGAGATTCAAAGAAGCGCAAATGGGCCCTCCTCAAGTGGGCAGACATATGCAAACCAAAGCTGGCAGGAGGATTGGACCTAAGAGATCCTGAAATCCTAAGCAAGGCTATTGTAGCAAAAATATGGTGGAGATGGGGGGAGAATCCTAATACCCTATGGGGCACCTCGTGGAAGGCAAAGTACACAAATCAAATACAGGACAAAGACCTCATCAGACTCACTGGCAACACTCAAGGCTCTCCCCTCCAGAACAAAGTATGGGAGAATTGACACATTGTTCAGCAGCATTGCTTCTGGGAAGTGCACCAAGGTAGCACTGCCCTCTTTTGGGAGGATGCTTGGCAGAAACTCCCTCTTCTCGACCACGGAGTTTGGATTACACTCAAGAATGACATGCAAGAGGCAGGGCTAAGAAAGGTAGCAGATTATTAGTAACCCCAAACAGTGACCACCACTTGGCAAAAATGGCTAACCAAAGATCAATGGCCAACACAAGACCACAATGAAAATATAGAACAACTCTTACAATAGCTAGAAGAGCGCAGGATCCTCACCTCAACCAGAGAAGATATCCTGTGTTGGGGAAACAATTCGAAAGGTACTTTCAAACTAAAATAAGCCTACAGAATCATCGCTACTTCACCTAACTGGAAACTGGACCCCAGATGGCATGCCCTCTAGACCAGAGGCACTTGGCCCAAAATAACCTTGTTCTCGTGGCTGGTCATACACAACAGAGCACTCACCTAGAACAATCTACAACGACGGGGCTTCATCGGACTCTCTAGATGTGCCCTCTGCGAGAATGATAAGGAAATGCTTAACCACATTCTCAATACATGCCCCACCACCTGCGCGCTATGGGATGATATGGCTTTTGTCTTCAGGCAAACCAAAAGAAATAGAGACCGATCTGCCTCACCTTGAGCAATTTGCAATCAACCATGTCCACCAGTAATTTGATCAACAGGGCATGGAACCTCATTCCAGGAGTCGTGGTCTAGATCCTTTGGAAAGAGCGCAATGCTCGA
The DNA here is from genome assembly GCA_000404065.3 of Pinus taeda. Taxonomy (NCBI): domain Eukaryota; kingdom Viridiplantae; phylum Streptophyta; class Pinopsida; order Pinales; family Pinaceae; genus Pinus; species Pinus taeda. The sequence continues at coordinate 36,424 of APFE030192324.1, forward strand.
ATCTTTAAGAACTCAGCGATGATAGTGGATAGGTTAACGGAAAAAATGAGGCAGCTAATAACAGAAATGATCCACACCATGGACATAATGCTGCAAGAGGGGAACCTGTCACCAAAGGATCAAAGGATTGTCCAAATCCTCAAGCTCAAAGCCCGGACCAATCCCACAAGTAGGAACCAAACCACACAAGCGATGAAGCAGGACAAATGGGGAACACCACCATTTCTAGCATTCAAGCTAAACTTCGATGGCGCGTCAAAGCAAAACCTGGGAAAAGCCGGATACGGAGGAGCAATTAGGGATGACGCGGGGAACATCCAGCTTATCTACCATGGCAATATGGGAAACAACACCAACAACGTTGCAGAACTGATTTCTCTCATCAAACACATCACCCTGGGTGACCACCACAAATTTCTACCCCTGATAGTGGAAGGCGACTCAGAGATAGTCATCAAGATGATGAGGAAACTTCAAAACGGCACACAAGTGGACAAGATCACACCCAGTTGGAGGCTCTCGGCAATCCTGAAGGATCTGCAAGCCCATCTCAGCAACATTCAAGGAATTACCTTTCAAGCAGTCAAAAGAACTACAAATAAGTTGGCAGATACCATAACCAATGCTGGCGTTCAATCCAATAGTGAAGACTATTACACCCTCTGGCAAGACCTAGAGGAGGGGGAACACAGAGAGAAATGCCACACCATAAACAAGGCAGACCAACAAGCTTAGAAAATGCCAGGCTCCTTGGATTATTCCATATATGCATCTACTGACAATTATACAAGTTGTGGGCAACCCACTCGGAAAAAAAAAAAAAAGAGAGAGAGTGAGAGCAGAGACTAGACCAGCTCAGCTGTGCAAAGGCAGACACAAGGAGGTCCCATTGACACCCACTCTGCATCATGTATTCTACTATATTTTATTAATATAAAGTCTCGCTGAACCTTACAAAAAAAAAAGGGGGCCTTACCTTTACATAAATATATAAATCATATGTATAAAGTAAATTTAATTAAATTGCTTGTTGAGTTAATAAATAGTTAAAAGTTGTTGAGTTAATAAGTAGTTAAAAGTTTTAACTATTTATTAACTCAACAACCAATTTAATTAAATTTACTTTATACATATGATTTATATATTTATGTAAAGGTAAGGCCCCTTATTATAACTAACTTACTTTTAATGTATAACTGGTTTGTTTGACCCTTGCCTCTAGGAAAATTTAGACGTTTTCTTAGTTAGCAGTTGGAGGCTCTCCTCAAACTATTTAACAGGCAAAGATAGATCTAATTTTTCAACTTGTCCTGACGATGAACCACACTGGTTGGTTTGAAACCTTGAATGTGATTTACGCCTAAATTTCTTCTTATAATTGTTATGGATCACAAAAGCCTCAATTCAAACATTTAGTGTATAAAAATAAATGAGAAGAATAGAAAATGTGTCTTCCTTAATAAATTAGACTTTGTATAAGCTTCGAAATGACAGAAGAGCGAAATATATCGATAAAAGTAAATGAAATTTGTTCTAAAGTTTGAAAGAAAAATGTAGATTAACCAATTATAAACAAAAAGATATATAGTGTGGAAATAGGGTAAAATTTATCCTTGTTACTAAAAAGTAACTAGTGAAGAGGTAAAAACCCTACGGGAGAAGAAAAATAATGAGAGTATTCTTGCATAAGAAGCAAAACAATATATAAATAAGCCATGAAGGAAATCAAGCAAATTAATTAGGAAAAATTGACAAAAAGATTGCATAGCTATAAATAATGTAAAAATGCATGGGAAGTATAAGAGTATAATTGTGTATTGATTTACTACAGAATATGTAGTAGATTATATATGAAAGTATTAAAATTATGGTCGACATCAATACATAGATTTTATTTTATAAGTGTGAAGTCTAATCAATTCTTATATGTGAACAAAGGTCATATATGTAAACATAAACTACAGTTAAAAATCATAACAATAATTAGTAGCCTGTAAATATAAACTTAGAATTGAATTCTGAGAATCCACAATTTTTTCCAAAGAGAAAAACCCAATAATAAAATGGTTGACAAATCATAATAGCATTATGCAAAAAATAAAATAAAAGAACAAATTACTCAAAGTTCTAATGGATACAAACCCTAGAGTAAATCTATGGGGGAATAACTGGTAGTAGAGAAAACTCATAGAATGGAACTAAATCCACTGTAATTTATATGAAGAAATAATTTTCAGCACATTTACATGAAACAATTGAAGGAGTCATATGCTAAATTTTGGATATATGAAACTCTAAATTCTCTAGATATTAGTACAAGGAAAATACTTTCTAGCTGAGGTTTTTATTGTTATAAAATTGGCAAAAATTGTCAAAAAAGCATCCGCTATAATATCCCTTTGAGATAAAAAAAAAATTAGCTGATATTTTAATGGAACTTCATCACAACTAAAAAAATTTAGGAGGCCTTATGTTTTAGGTGATTTTTTTTAGTGAGATTCATAAAACAAATATCACGAGGTGCACTACATAGATAAACCCATGGGTCTCCATACATAACTAAAAGCACAGAGGTGTTGAATCCAAAGAACACCAGTGTGTAATATATACCCCACCAATTCTAATAGATTAAAAACCTTGGGGCATTCATGTAAGGAACAACACAGGGGCACATAAAAAATAACTTATGTGCTCTTGATTTTGTTTAAAATTGCATCGCCTGTATGTATAGTTTGTATAAAGGCCTTGACACCTTAGTGATATAAAAGAACCAATGTTATTACATTTCATAATGCACTAGTGCGAATAGATAAAAAAAATCCTTGGGGCCTTCGTATACAGAATGACACCAGGACACCGAAAAAATAATTGCAATACAGGTGCTTTTGTTTAAATTTGCAACACCGGTGAGTAAAGTTTGTATAAACACACCGGTGCGTTTCTTATATAAAAGGTCTAATGTTGTTAATTTTAATAATGCATAAGGGTTGCAAATAAGATTTTGTAGGACTGTAGGACCGAGGTGTTAGTTCTATGAAAGTACTAGTGCATTAAGAATTACAATGCACGAGGAGTAAATTGCAAACAATACTAATGCTTGAATAAATAAAGGCCTAGATGTTGTTATTTTCTGGCACTAGTCATGGAAAATGATGTTATCATGGTGATTTTATATAACATAATACACCAATGCATTTTTATGTTATGAATGCACTAGTTTTTTGTATGATATTTTCTCTTTTTTGGAAACATCTACTTGTGGCACTCCAATTATTGTAATTTTTTAAATCGGTTATTCATAAAAAAAAATTGACAGATATCTTATAACAATATTTATAGAAATTAAAATTTGATTAGTACATATCTATATGATGTTTGGATTAATTTGTTATACAATCAGATTTTGCATCTCTTCATTATAATATTTAATCATCCATATATTTAATAAGTGGTGTAACATTTCACAGAGACATTGCATAACACAATAGAATAAATTAAAATGTGTTTTATTATATATCAATAAGAGACTCTTTTTCATAAAAAATGAGATTATTATTGGTAACCATTGTCTTTCAATTGGGACACTATGCCCACTACATTAAACAAAATGTCTAATTTTCACATACAATTATTTCAAAAGATATAACAAGTTGCATTGATATCCAAATACAACATCATTCTTTGTTGAAATTGTTATGAGTTAAGCTAATTCCATGACCTGGGTTATTTAGAGGAATGTTTTGTTGATTGTATTGATTGTCTTCATATTATTTAAGTTCCATCTACAAACATAAAAATAAAATGTAATGAGTGTATTTACATTGGTGAGAGTAATGAAAATTGGAATAAATAATATACATCAACATAAATTGAATAACAACGTACCATAGGAAGCAATGACTCATAAATTGTGCACATGGTTTTAAAACCAAGTCTCATGTCTTGTTGCAACAAGTTTTTTGTTGGTGAAGTTCCATACTTTGTTACCTGCATGTTTTAAACCCTATTATAAATCATAGATTTAATATAAAGGAATTTTTTATTCTATTGATTATAAATTTAGAGAAGTAAAGCAACATAGATACTTACAAATTCCACAATTCATTTTTGATATGCTAACATATACTCACAAACCTTATTTAACCCAACGTAAATCAATTCTTCCTAAGGTCCTTCTTTATATGTTAGCAACTATTTGAAGACATTCAAGGATGGTTGCTGAAAAACAACTTAAAATATACAAAAATGAAACATTGAGTTGTTATAAGGAAATATTAACAATTAATAACAAACTTTGAAATCAACCCTTTTCTTCCCTTTAGTTGTGTTTTCTGTTTTGAATGAATTCCATTTTATTTTATTTTATGCAAGAAAATACTTGAAAATTAATATTTAATGCTAAATTATTTTTTTTATATGTACAAAAGAAATCATGATTACATAAATTTGAAGCACGTTGTTGTTGAGATGGCTCCTGTGTTGCAATTATGTTCATTTCTTTACCATCTCCTTGTACAATATTTTGGACATTCCTAGTTGCATTTTTTACCTATGAGCTCGTTGATCATTTGAGATTTTCATAATCTCCCTAAACAATTTAATAAATTATTTTTATATTGATATATGAAAACTAAATATAATAAAATTGATATTAATAAATGAATGGTTTGAAGTAATATATACATATAATTCTAAAAAATCATTTTAATTAAGAATATTATCTTTTGAATGATTCATTTTTGTTGTTTTATGTTATTTCTATGACAAGTCTCACATGTCTCATTGTATTGTAATTGGAAAGTACATCTATATATGCATTCCACTAGATCCCTCATAGTTTTGTAAAAATTCCCTCCATGCCACGCGCTCCCCCCATTAACCTCTAGCACCACTAGAGATGAGCTAAGGAACAATTCATCGTCATTTACATGATCTATAATTTTTCTTTTCTTAAAACTACATTGATTCGTTCGTTCGTTATTGCTCCGTGTAAACATTAAACATATTTGAATTAATAAATTGTTTGAAACATGATATCCAATATTATTAAGTATATTATTAATGAAAATTATAAAAAAACTCATATTAAATAATATTTCTTCATTCAATTGATTTATCCTATGGAAATTTTTCTATCATCCTTTTACATTCTTCTGCACTTATATTAGAAACAGTCTTATCAACCTTCTTAATTTTCAATGTGGCTTTACATGGCACAAACCAACCAATATTAATTTTGTAAATAATTTACAAAGAACTTGCATTCTCTGCAATTTTTTGTGTTATCATTGTGTTGATTAGTATTTTTGTTACTTGGCACCTCTTAAGATATTTTTTATCAATAAAAAATCCATACCATTCAATATGAAAGACATTAAATATATTATACAAATAAATCAAATAATTTGCACCCAAAAATATGTAACAACCCCGAAATAAAAACATGTAATTAATTAGATTAATCATGCTATTTATAATCAATACGTAATTTATCAACTAATTAACATCAAATTTCAGAAATATGAGTAGAAACAACTGACATGTGGCTATGATGTTTCTCACTTGTGATTTCGAGGTTGAACACTAGTTGAATTCTGGTAACTGTAACAAAGTCTTGGGTACGACTCTCCACCCAACCGTAGGCTCAATTGCACAAAACATTACTACAACTCGTCACCCCCAAGCCCTCAATCAACGTATTACTACCAGGGAATCCTTTGCCTAAAAACACTATTCTCCCAAGAGAATGGATGATGGAATCATGGAATCTTCTCATCTTCCTCACCATCTATTAAATAGAGCAAACATTGGAAGGGGAACCACATGCACACATTCCATGTGTCAGCATGAAACTTTACTGCTTTCTTGTTTTATGTCTTTTGTTTTTACTTGTTTTATGTCTTTTGTTTTTACTTTTTTTAAAGCTTTAATGATTTTTATCGTTTTTCTATTTATTTTTATTTTTATTTGTTTATAGCTTTAGTATTATTATTTATTATTTTATTATTATTTACTTACTATTTATTTATTTATTGTTTATTATTTATTTTCTTGTATTTTAATATTATGTTATTTATTTTTTATTATTATTATTATTATTATTATTTATTATTAAAGGACATTACATACTCCTCCACTTTAAGGAACTTTGTTCCAAAGTTAAGTTGAATTATTTAACATTTTATTTTGTTATTTATTACTTTATGTTACCGACACCCTCTGTTGAACTAGTATAACTAGCAGGCATCAAACGTTTCACAACACCCGGGAAATCCCAAGAAATCTTTGTCATTTTTCCCACTTTCGGAACTAGGCATAACCCTCCTCGGTCTGTATCCTAGTCCAAGGCTGGCCCCAAGACTCGCGCCTGACTTGGACCTCATCTGCCCCAAAGCAGGTATCCGGTACAGTGCTCAATGTCTCCGAGCATCTCATAAGGTTGGCCTACTCCCTCCACAACTCACTAAGGTGCACAACCCCAGGCATCGAAGCCCTTACACCCCTACCAGACTTTGGAATCCCAATACAATACTAGGCACCTAGCCTTCAATATCAGGCACTTGGCCTCCTCAGGATGGTCCCATAGCCCTCAAGAGCTATCCATCAAGAGCTATACAAGACAAAGAAACCACTAGCATATGTAGTGTTTATTGAGTTTGTCACCAACCCATATGGTGTTACTTATTCTCCCTCGTGTGTATAGGCTCACACGAGATCATCAAATAAACCGGCCCTCTCGGCCCATTTGTGGAGTCTAGTCAATCGTCACACCTCAACATGCAACCAATGCATTAGTGATACCATCATAGTATCATAGAAAATAATCCACATGTCAAGTATTGCATGTCGTCATGATAACATAACATCATTATTATAACCAAATTCTTCATGTCATAAATCTACATCCAATTACCACATGCTTCACATAATAATATCCTTGTAAATTGTAACATCATCATTCAACATCAAGAACATATCATCACATAATAAATGAACCACATGTCAATATACCTCATATCATAACATCATAATCCCTATGCATATCATATCCATGATGAGCATATAACATCATTATTATAACAACTAAAATAATAAGAACCACATGTGCATCATTATCTTTATACCATTATATCATGAAATAACATCAATATCTCAATACTTATCAAATATAGAATAATACACTATAAACATTTTTGTCATGATTCCATCATCTCATTCTTGTGCATACTATCTTAAATTATTTTTCCTTCTAGTTTTAACTTCGACGTGTATCTTTAGTGAATTGTGCCACTATTCTCTAAATTTGACCTCTTATAATTTCTTCACGTCTTACATTAATAGCTAATGTCTTCAACTAGTTGAGCATATTATATGATTATACATCACTTCATATTGAATGACCTTGTCTTAATGTCCATAGTTAATGATTCATTACCATTCTTCTATCTCTAGATGCAACATCATGAAAGCAAAGTCATCCAAATAATCTTTTAGTATGCATGAATAAGCTCCATAAATATGTTTGACTTTATCCTTTCATCATTATCCTAAAATTATATAAGACTAAACATAATTTTATGTCAACTACAATATCAATTACAAAACGAATCTCACTATGTCAACATAAATCTATGTTGTAATCTAGTAAGCATCACTAAACTAACTATATGTAGTGAGTCTCATCACTCTTAATACTTATATTGCAACTCTTCATCATGAATTTTCTCTTTGATATGCAAATTCAAAAAAAAAAAATTGTGACTCACAACATTTCTATTTTATAGACCTAAAATATTTAATTAAACTTAAGAAAAAAAATAATAATTGATTCTAATATCGTATGTTTCTGCTATAAATATAATAAAAGATATGAAAGCAAACCAGAAATAATTTTACCAGCAAGCATTTTGTGGATTGTTAGCTTGTTGTGGATTATTTTCGTTGCAATGAACAACACATTTTAGCTCGTAATGAACAACATTGTATAAACAACGATTTGTTTTTTTCTTAGTAAAAGGACCAAGTTGTAAGTGAAATACAATCATCAAAAGAAACACACACACACACACACACACACATATATATCTTTCACCAAAATTCAAATAAATTCTTAAAATGCTAAATTATTATTAAACATCTTATTAAAGATTAAACTACATGAAATACATCTAAATTCTCAAGATATTAAAACTCATTTATTTTACTAACAAAACAATATTATTTGAACATCAACTAATATATTAAAATTATGAATATCTTTAATATTCTCCCAACATCACTGCAAAATGTACATAAAGGGGAAAAATACATTAAAAATACTCTTTTTCTATTTTCCTATTATGGATATTTATTCAACGGCTAAAGATGTTGAGATTCAATTTTCTTGGAATGAGAGTAGGGGAGGAATGAGGTATGGTAATTCCATGTGTCTCTTATAACAGCCAATTGGGGGTGAATGGTATTTTTTTTAAACAGAGGCAATATGGGTTGAGTTTGTTGTTTCGTAAGCTCTGATAGCATATGTAACAACCCTGAAATAAAAACACGTAATTAATTAGATTAATCATGCTATTTATAATCAACACGCAATTTATCAACTAATTAACATCAAATTTCAGAAATATGAGTAGAGACAACTTACCTGTGGCGATGATGTTTCTCATTTGTGATTTCGAGGTTGAACGCTAGTTGAATTCTGCTAACTGTAAAAATGTCTTGGGGACGACGCTCCACCCACCTGTAGGCTCAACTGCACAAAATCTTGCTACAACTGGCCACCCCCAAACCCTCAATCAATGGACTACAGCCAGGGAATTCTTTGTGTCACAACACTATTCTCCCAAGAGAATGGATGATGGAATCGTGGAATGATAGAATCCTCTCATCTTCCTCACTATCTATTAAATAGAGCAAACATTGGAAGGGGAACCACATGCACACACTCCATGTGTCAACATGCAACTTTACTGCTTTCTTCTTTTATTTCTTTTGTTTTTACTTTTTGATAGCTTCACTGATTTTTACTGCTTTTCTGTTTAGTTTTATTTATATTTTTTTAGAGCTTTAGTATTGTTATTTATTATTTATTATTTATTATTTATTTATTGTTTAGTATTTATTTTCTTATATTTTTAATATTATATTATTTTTTATTTATTATTAAGGGACATTACAAAAGAGCTCTCGTAATGTGTATGTTTATCTAAATAAATGCACGAGTCCCATTAAATGCATTACGGGTTTAATTGTTCAACATTGCCATGGAAAATTATTTTTTAAAAATAATTTTAAATTATGACGGTGCGATTTGTAAGGCTAAACAAACCTCAGTGGCTTAACAATGCTATTTGGAAGAGGTGTGTCAGTCAGTTATATTACACCAAACAGACTCGACAAAGTCAACACTGTTATAATATACTGGTGCGTTGTATTACAGAGGCGCATAGATGCGTTGTATTACACAGGGAGCACCACAAAACATATAGTTGTTTTTTAAAAAAAATGGAGGGGGCTGAAAGAGTTTGGATCTAATTCAATAAGTGATTCCCCTAATTTACATGTCAAAAACCCTATATATACCAAGTACACAAACCCATTAAATCCAAAATGCCTAAAATAAAAAAACCCTAATTGTGAAATGGTAGCGGAAGTTAAACCCTAAGGTAAAATTTTGCAGGATGAAGCAAAGGTTTAAGGTAAGTATTGTTTTATTTTATAATTTAAATAGGAACACAAATCGTAAAAAAAATTACGAGTGAAATTTATAGTAAATTTTTTATTATACATGGTTTGTTTTTGAATAAATCCAGCAAATTCTGATCTTTTAACGATTCCAAAATATTTTGCCACTCCATAGCGCTCCGAGTATGTCTCTCTTTAAATAAAACCCTAACAAAAATTGTAACATTTTTTATTAGTAAAATAAATAATAAAATTTAAATTTTTTACTATGCAGCTCTTTGAGTAAATCACCATACCTTTCAACTTATGAACTTCTGAATAGTCTTGTTGCTCCAAAGTATTCTGTTGCTACATAGGTCTCCTAGTATGTCTCTCTTACAAATCACTCCCTTGAAATTTTGGGTAAAATAATGAAATAGCGAATAATTTTTTACTATATAAAAGACTTTGTGAAACCATATTTACAAAAATTAATTTATGCTCATTTTCGAATTTTTAAAAACGAAAAAAAAATCATGGTTTTTTTTCAATATCTTTGTACACCGACATGATACATTTTTTGTTTTTCAAAATCTTGAAAGAGTGCTTTAATTTTTTCTAACAGAATGGTGTAGTTTCTATTTAAAAGCATAAGTGCTCTAATTGTTATAAAAGAACTAAGTTGGTTGAATTCATATTTATTTTCTAAAATCTAGAAATAGGTGCATAGTGGTGTTTTTTTTTTAAGCACATCAATGCATTTTTGTACAATAGCAGTGATATGATAACATATTTTTTTATTGGAATGCTGAAAATTGGTTTGGGTATAATTCTAACGCCTCAGTGCCCGTATTTTTTAAAGGCATCAATGCACTTGGTTCTAATATGTGCACGAGTAGGGTTTAAAAGCTATGAATTATAGTAGTTCATAGTATACATTTTAAGAGAAATTAATTGGTTGAATTCATTTTAATTTTTTTTAATCCAGAAACAAAGGCATATAGGTGTTTTTTTTTTTTTAAATGCATGAGCGATTTTTTGTATAAGAGAGCACCAATATATATATATATATATATATTATATATATATATATATATATATATATATATAATATATATATATATATTGGAATGTCAGAAATTGGTGCAAGTATTATTTAAACGCATTAGTGCACTTTGTTCTATTAAGCACACCGATGTGGTTTAAAAACGATCTGAAATTTTATTTTAACATAAAATGACATATTAATCTCAAATTATCATTTAGGATGCATCCACCTAAATTACAGTAGTTCACATTATACATTTCCTGCTCAAAGTCACCTCACTAAAAAAATGGTTTGAAAACCATATTGAAATTCAGTTTATGGTTATATGTTTCTTGAGATTAATTTTAGATATGCACACAAACTTTTATTTATGATTTTTCTCAAATGGAGGGACAAAATCTAAATAATATCAAATGGCCAATTCTTCAAATTCTAGCTTGTTCCATATCGTTGATCAAAGTCCTTCATGAAGTTCTTTGTTTACATATCCAGTAAGTTCATATTTTATTTATATTTTGATTGTAGAATTGATTTTTATTTTTTAATCGATGTCAATTCGAATAAAAATGTATCCAAGTTTACAGGATCCTCATTCAAAATCGAGTTCAGATGTAGAAAATATTTGTCCATTTCAAAAACGTCGAAAACCCTTATCAGGAGCAGTATATCGCAAGTAGTTGATAGATGAAAATGGAGAACCTCTTCACCTACTAATTGGAACATGGCATCTTCTAGTCAAAATCCTGGATCAATGATGGTAATAATTGTTTGGTATAATGTAATTTCAACAAACCAATTGCATTGACGTGCTTACTAATATCAGTGATATTGTACTAATGATATTCAATATTTTTTGAAATTAGGATTCTAGTGATGATGAGTGACACACTTACCATCTTCCGGTGTAGCCCACTACAGTGTCAACTCAAGAGAAGGATGCACTAAGAAAAATAATCAGAGAGGAAGCATACAAATAATATTTGAATCAACCATCTATTTGATTCCAACTACATCCAAATTCACCAATTAGGAACGATTACAACAATAGTAGTTCTTGATCACAAGTTGGCAATGTAGGCAATCAAATAGAGCTTGGTATGGATGATTACTTATGAAATATGACTACCATGGAGGCAATGTTGTTAGATGCATTCCAGAACAATGAGGTAGGGGATGATGATCATTTCAATGATACCTTATTCGAAAGCCTGAAATCTGCTTTCATCGCCTGTCTCTTTTGACCTCATGACAAGTCAAAGTATACTCAGATGGGGACAACATTGTTATTGTACAAAGTGAAGTAATGATTGGCATGTCGACTGCATGTTTCTTGGTAACATTAAGGTAATTGACCTACATGATTAATCAAGTTCCTTATATTTTGTCACACTACCAAAATAAAAAATGGTCAATTTTATGAATGTTAAATACTGAAATTGTACAATTATATTCCCCGACAACTATAGAATATTCAAAGATAAGTTTCTTCTGAGTGATAATTTTTTTATAGATAAATGTCTTTTGGATTAATCACATTTTCATGATTGGGTCGACGTTTCAAATCAGTGAATGTGGTTCATCCTAAAAATGTGATTAATCCGAAAGACATTTATGTGATAATGTTTTGTCGGGTAGTTACGAAGAGGCAAAGAAGTTGTTGAAAATGTTGAGTGTTGAGTAGATATCATATCATGCATGTTTGAAAGATTGTATTCTATATAGAGTAGAATATGTAGACAAAGAGATATGTCTGAAATGTGGGCATGACAGGTACAATATTTAAAAAAGAAGGGTAAATCACATTTTCCTCCTCTTAAGATATTGAGGCACATGCCTATAATCCCAAGGATTTAAATACTCTTTTATTTGTATGTTTTACTGCATTAGATTTCTTGTTGTATGTTGTTAAAATGTTAAGGATTGAGGCTCGAAGGCCACGATACATTTGGTTACCTAATTAATGAATAATTATGAGTTCAGATATGTTAACAAAAATAAAAATTGTTTGTAGTAGTTAAAAGAAACAGTTACCCATCTTCCCTGGGAAGGGAGATATAGAGGGGGAAAGAGATCAGAGAGGGATCTAAGAGCTCAGTGAAATAAACCAGTGAAAAATACTCGAAGACAGTCTGAAAAGTACAGGACTTGAGTGATTGGAGAGATGTTGATTTTATTGTTCATTTCTAACCTTCCTTTCTCCAAGGTGTAGCCTTTTTTAACTAAGGTATATATTTCTGAATTCAAATGTCTATATATGTGAATAATTGCAATTTTTTTAACCAAGAGGGAGAGATGAGGATTTTGTTTTATTCAAAGGAGGGGATTCAAAGAAAATCACCTTTTTTACCTTAGTCAATTGACAAATACTATCATAGAGTCTCCAAATATGAATAAGCTTAAAATTTTGTTATTAATGACATTTGCAAGCACTTTTATCAAGATATTTATCAATGTTATTGGTGACTGAGCTTAAAGGTATTAATTTCCTACCTCCCCTCTACAAGATGCAGTAAGATATATATATATATATATATATATATATTATAATATTAATATAAATATATATATATATATATATATATATATATATATATAATCCAATCACCAAGGCCCCACCCTCATCCCTCATATATATGATGACAAACTAAGTAAAAAATATATTACTTAATAAATGTTTTACCAAATATTCCCCCACCCTCACTTTACGAAATGGTTTTTTCACTGGAATATGGCACATTTTTTAATGCATAAATGGATTCATGTAACACCCTAGGCTACATAAAAAATTATTGTACTTACTAAGTTTTATTTTTATGTTTTATTGCATTAAATTTCTTACTTTATGTTGTTAAAATGATAATGATTCAGATTGGAAGGAAATGATACATTTGGTTACCTAATTAATGAATAATTAGGAGTTCAGATATGTTAACAAAAATAAAAAATGTTTGCAGTAGTTAAAAGAAATAGTTACCAAGAAACATGATACATTGGGTTACCTAATTAATGAATAATTAGGAGTTCAGATATGTTAACAAAAATAAAAATTGTTTGTAGTAGTTAAAAGAAATAGTTACCAAGAAACGGTTACCCATCTACCTTGCGAAGGGAGATATAGAGGGGGAAAGAGTCTAGAGAGGGATCCTAGAGCTGGGTGAAATAAACCAGTGGAAAATACTCTAAGAAAGTCTGAAAAGAACAGGACTTGAGGTTGGACAGTGAGCCTTGAAAGGTACATGACTGTAGCTGGGTCCATTCTAACTATGAAGAAAAGAAAGTGCTCGGGGATGTGATTTCTAACTGTGAAGAAAAGAAAGTGCTTAGGGACGTGATTGTGAGGCTTGCAGTTGGGAGGAGAGACTTTCCAAACAGAATTGGAGTTATATGTTTACAAGTTTTAAACAGATAATTAACACGGATTTGATTTAGGAAATGATGTTGGATTATGAAACTTACTCGTTTAAGTGATAGAATAAATTAAGAAGAGAAATTCCTTGAAATTATATTAGAATAGAAAAACAAAGTTGAACCTGCAATAAAAAAGAGAAGATAGTAAATATTCCAAGTAATGCATGAAGGATAGTAAATGTACAAGCAATGCACAAAGAGTATTTCCCTCTATTAAATACATACATCAGGTACTCTTAAACTCTAAAATTAACCCTTTTGATAAACTGTAGGAATAATCTTTTTGGTAAATCGTAAAGCAAAAAATGATCTAATAGTATCTCCCTCTATTAAATAGAGACATCACGTACTCTTAAACTGTAAAAGTAATCCTTTTGATAAAATGTAGGAATAATCTTTTTGGTAAACTGTAAAGGAAAAAATGATCCTTATCATAGCTGGTCCAGAAATAATGAACAGATAAAGTAAGAAGGAAGACTAAGTCTAACCTGTAGAAATCACTATTGTTTATCGAGTTGTTATATTAAAAGTGAAACTGAAATAAACCACTATCAATCATTAAAGAGAAGACAACTATCGATCATTAAAGAGAAGACAATAATGAAATAAACCACACATTCATTCTTTTAGCACGAAGGACTGAGTATGTAAATCGATTGTAACAATAAGCGTAAATTAAATTCTCCATAGCAGAAATGGGCTCAACATCTTGAATTTGTCCAACTGAGAAATCACCCCAAAACACTTGAGTTCACATTCCTATAGGGAAATACGCAATACACATAATCTTTGTTCAATATTGTCTTTTAGAGAAAACTAGCCAAGTAAATTCGTAACCAAAATTATATCAACAGTTCAAAACCCTTGCTAATGTCGGGCACAAAGTTTAACATTTGTATACAGATATCTAAAAGAAGATGGAGCTTGGAAAGTTCCAGCATAAAGCCTCTGCCGACAATAGGTCTTCTGTAGTGCGTTTATCATATAACAAAGATTTATGAACTAAAGATGAGTTTCCAACCTGTACATAACCACAGAGAATATAAGTTCTTAAAACCAGAAACGTTGTCTTAACCACGCAAAGAACTTGATGACTATAGTGGAATACCTACAAGCATATGTCGTCGACCACATAATCAATTAGGAGGGGCACTTGCTAAGTAAACAAGTAAAATGATGCCGAGAGGGTGGTGATATTACTTGAGCCTGGAGGATGCCCACCGATGATGGTCCACCTTCATTATAGCAAGGATTATCAAGTAGTCAAACTCAGAACTAGAAAATTGCGAAGGAATGTAAGAAGAAACCCATGGAAATTATAAACATTAATAAAGACTGCATGCTTACCTTCTAGAAACAAATGTCAAAGCTAGCTATCTCCTGCAAAATTGGAAAACTATCGAGCCACCCCCTGGACAGTGAAAGCTACCCATTAAGCATCAAACTAGATGAAAGATTAAAGCGAAAACTAAGCTCAAGTTGCATAGAAAATGGGAATAGTGCAAGGGCAAGTGCTTCAAGATACCTTCCAATGAAAGGTGGATAGACATCGTCATAACACACAGCAGAAGTGGTCATGGGCCAACCTGAAACCCGAAGGCCAACCTCATCACAAAGCGGCAGAGACCTCAAACAACCAACAACAAATGACTCCACAACCGGCCCACGCGGTGAGGTGGTTAGTTGGAAAAACCCTAAACCCTCCCCATCGCTAGATCACCCATCCAAGATCAACGGGTGAGGACCAGGCAAGCTGTCGTAGGCAAACTTAACTCTATGGTAGATGCATGCAGCAGAATAGACCATGGTTATGCCGCATGTATCGACATACGAAAGGCATTTAAATGGAAGTCTGGTTATAGGCCTAACACCCTGAGTGGAGCCATGTGAATAATTAATGCAAGAGAGATCAAACCTTATATACTATGTATCATAAATTAAAACGATCAAATCATAGTAAGGTGCCATTAAGGTCCACATCCACCATTGTTATGTATATTGAATAAGAATCTTCGTTTTATTATTTCATTTAATTCGCATATTCTATATAATATGTGCTTATGGTGTTACAAATGGTATCAGAACTCACGTTCGTACACTAAGACTCTTTGGGGAATTACATGTATATGAAATAAAGTGATTTCCTTAAAATAACTAAGTAAATATGTATGTCAACACAAAGACCCGCATCAACACAAAAGGGGTCAGAATGGAGAGGAACCCAGGACCACCAAACCCACTAGAAAAAACTTATGTGAATGCCAACCCTGATATTTGGATACATCTAGGAGAGGAAACTCGTCAAGCTAATGTTATTATACTTGAAACTGTTTAGCAACTGCGTGCTGAGATGACATATTTAAGAAGAGACAATGAATGACTACGACTAGAACAGGATAGAATTTTTAGAAGTTTATCCAATCGATAGAACCAACAATATCCAAGCCTGAGTGCTAAAGACAGAGAGAAAACCCCAACGGATCAACATGGAGAAGAGAATGTTAAGTCTACTGAAAAACATGAGGAAGTTGAAGAAGGAATTTCAGACAATGTTTCTGACCAGCACAAGACAAAAAGACATAAATATGAATTACAAGGAGAATTTAAAAGGATTAAACCATCACTCTTTGATGGGGAATCTGAAGAGGTTGTTGAAGCTTGGTAAATTGATATGAGCAAATATTTTAAGATTTACGATTACATTGATAAACTGAAATCACGTTTGCCAGTTTATCACTTAAGGGTTAAGGCTACCCTTTGGTGGGAAGAAATCAAGACGGTGAGGAAAATTGATGAACAACAGGTTACATGGAAAGAATTTCAAAATAATTTTAAGGATAAGCATGTAACTGAATGTTACTATGACAAAAAGTGAAAGGAAGTTCACGAGTTAAGATTGGGAACCTTAACCATGGATGAATATATGAAATGATTCACCTCCGTACTGCTCTATGTGCCTTATATGCAAGAAGAAAAGGCCAAAATTCAACATCTCATTAGTATCCTACCCAATTTTATGAAGGATAAGCTTGAGTTTGATTACCCAAGAACAATGGATGATGCGGTGCGAAAAGCCCACATCTCCTACCAGCAAATGAAACAAAAAAATGAGGGACCTAAAGGAGGATTGAATAGGAAGGGAAGGAACTTGGCCCCAAGCAGTCAAGAAAAATGTACTAATGACAGAGATATACAACAAAAGCCTCTCACTAAATTCCCAGCAAGGAACCAACCCAAAGTTGCATATTCTGAAAATATACAATCAGAATGAGTTAATAAAATTGCTAATGACCAACAGTCAAAACCGTTGTTGCAATGTTGGGGATGCAGAGAACCCCACTATACAAAAGCTTTTTGCATAAGGAAAGGACGAAACATCTATCAAATATGCAAGAAGCATCCACATTTGAAGAAGTGGCAAGGAGCATGCCCAAAATTAATGCTGCTTTAGATGATCATCAAGTAGAATACTAGCCCACCAAATCGAATGTGAAGGTATGATTGTGAAGCAACCTCTATCTATTTTGTTTGATCCTAGTGCTAGCCTAAGCTATGTTAGTCCTAAGGTGGTAGAAAATTTTCAACTGCAGAATAGTAAGTTTCCAAAACCATGGTTAGTTCAATTAGCCACTGGGACAAAAATGAGGGTAATTGCAAAAACCGAATGTTGGCCTATAACAATTTCAGGACAACCCATTCACGTTGACCTTAATATACTCCCTTTGGGTTCATACGACATTTTAATAGGGATGGATTGGTTGGAAAAATGTTGGCCCCTAGTTGATTGCAAGCAGAAAACTATCATTTTTATCATTGAGTCAGGACAAAGGAAGGAACTTCAAGGAATGAAGACAAATACCAAATTGCGTCCTATTACTACTAATCAGCTAGGAAAATGTATTAGGAAGGGTTGTCAGATATATGTTGTCCAGGTGGGAGTTACGAACTCCAAAAATGAGATTACCTCCTTGGAAAACATTCCTGTTATTCAAGAATTTGCTGATGTATTTCCTAAATCCATTCCTGGATTACCACCCAAGTGTGATATTGATTTCACCATCGAACTAATTTTGGGTGCATCTCCTGTATCCAAGGCCCCTTATCACATGAGCATACCTGAATTAACAAAACTCAAAATTCAGCTCTAGGAGCTTCTAGATAAAATGTATATCTGCCCCAGCGTGTCCCCTTGGGGAGCCCCAATACTCTTTGTACGGAAGAAAGATGGAACCTTGAGATTATGCATCGATTATCATCAGTTAAATGAATTGACCATAAAAAATAAATATCCCTTGCCACGTATTGTTGATCTATTCGATCAAGCAAAAGGTGCCAAGGTATTCTCAAAAATCGATTTAAGGTCCGGATACCACCAAATAAGGATAAAGGAGGAAGACATTTACAAGACTGCATTCCGAACTTGTTATGGTCATTACGATTTCGTGGTGTTGCCATTTGGCCTAACAAACACCCTAGCTACTTTTATGAGTTTGATGCATGGTATTTTCCAGCCTTATATTGATAAATTCGTACTAATTTTTATTGACAACATTTTAATATACTCCAAGAATCAGGAGGAGAATGAAGAGCATCTGAGGATAGTGTTGTAGAATTTGCCAGAAAATTAGTTATATGCTAAATATAGTAAGTGTGACTTTTCCAAAGGTCAGATTCAGTACTCGGGTCACATTATATCAGCAGAAGGAATATCAGTGGACCCGAAAAAGATCAAAACCATTATGGAATGGACCGTTCCAAATAATGTTGCTGATATCAGGTCATTCCTGGTTTTGGTCGAGTACTACTGTCGGTTCATCGAAGGGTTTTCAAAAATCACTTTCCCAATGAACTCTTTACAGGAAAAGGGATGCACTTTACAATGGATAGCTGAATGTTAGCAAAGCTTTGAAAGACTAAAACACCTACTTACCACTGCACACGTTCTAAAGGTAGCAGATCCAGAAAAGTCTTTCGTGGTTTGCACGAATGCTAGTAAATAAGGTGTTGGCAGAGTGCTGACACAAGAGGAAAAAGTTACTGCTTACGAATCACGGAAATTGAAGGAGTATGAGCAGTGATATCCTGCTTACGACCTTGAATTAACGGTAGTGCATGCACTTAAAATGTGGCGACACTACCTCTTGGGCAAGATATTTTTGCTATTAGTAGATTATAGGAGACTTACAAATTTCTTTAACCATTCTAGCTTAAATACTCGGCAAGCCAAATGGACAGCACCTTAAGTGAGTTCGATTTTGAAATGAAACATCTTAAAGGGAAGTTAAATCGAGTAACCGACGCATTGAGCATGAAAGTACATTGTATTTATGAGGTCCAAATTAGTTAGGTACACTAAAACATCCCTGAAATCATAAAATAAGCCTCCCTCAAGGATCCAAAGTACACTTTTCTTTGGTAGCAGGAAAAGGAAGCTTAGTTGAAAGGTGAAATATTAGATTTTGAAATAAATTATGATGAAATCCTTATCTTCAAAATATATATATATATATATATATATGTTCCTAAACAAAAATCTATTAAACATATGATATTGGATGAGTTTCACAGGAAACCATGTGCTGGCCACCCAGGGCACCAAAAGTTGTTTTTAGCCATCAAAAATGGGTCTTTTTGGCCTGGGTTAAGGAAGGATGTCACTAAGTACTTGTCCAAATGTTTGGAATGTCAGTTGGTGAAGGCAGAACATCAACATCCCACTAGTTTATCGCAACCATTACCCATCCCGAAATGGGAATGGGAGACCATATCTCTAGAGTTCATCACCAACTTACCTTGCACCAAGAAGCAACATGACTCAATTATGGTGGTGGTGGACAAATTGAGAAAAACTGCTCACTTTATACCTGTGAAATCCACTTACAAAACTGTGGAAATTGCAGACATATTTATGAAGGAAATCTTTCGTCCGCATGAAATACCCATGGTGGTAATTTCTTATGGATGTAAAATTTACATCCACATTCTGGAAAACCCTCTTTTTCAGGATTGGGCACTAAGATCTAATTTATTACCGCTTACCATCCTCAAATGCACAGACAAACCGAACGAGTAAATCAAGTGCTGGAGGACATGTTACGCATGTTTGTGATGCAACAACCACATAAGTGGGAAGACTATCTCCACCTAGTGGAATTTGCATATAATAATGGGCATCATGAATCACTGAGCATGAGCCCCTTTTATGTGTTGTATGGGAGAAGGTGTAGGGTGCCCATAGCTTAGAATAGTTGAGTTAATAACCTGGCCTTGGGTCCTGAAATGCTAGCAGAAATAGAGGAGACAGTTAAGAAGGTTCGAAAAAATCTAAGGGCTTCCCAATATAGGAAGAAGATGTACACAGATAAAAAGAGGACATATAAAGAATTTAAGCCAGGAGATCACATATATCTAAGAGTAAAGCCCCGAAAAAGTTCCCCACAATGGAGGGGTTGTGCTAAGTTAGCACCCCGATACTGAGGACCCTTTCAAGTATTGGAATGGATTGGACTGGTAGCCTATAAGCTTTCATTACCAAGCCATATTCAGGTCCATAATGTTTTCCATCTTTCGTTGCTAAAAAAATATGTGTATAACCCTCAACATATAATTGGCTAGGAAAATATTTAGGTAATCAACTAAGGAGAATACATAAATTTTGGATAAACGATTTTGAGGAAGTTTTGACTGTAAATTCTGTATGTATAGGGCGAACCAGAAGGAGAATTTCTTGTAGAATCTCTTCATATTCTTGATCAGAGAGAAACCACGTTGTGGAAGCAAGCCATCACCAAAGTTAAAGTGCAGTTGAAGCACTTTGGCCCGGATGAGGCCACCTCGGAAGAGGAGGATTTTATGCGGAAAGCCTATTCGGTGATATTTTCTTAAATAAAAAAGAACACCAGGGACAGTGTTCCTCATATGGGGGGCAAATGTAACACCCCAGGCTACATAAAAAATTATTGTAGTTACTAAGTTTTATTTTTATGTTTTACTACATTAAATTTCTTACTTTATCTTGTTAAAATGATAATGACTAAGGCTGGAAGGCCATGATACATTTGGTTACCTAATTACTGAATAATTAGGAGCTCAGATATGTTAACAAAATAAAAATTGTTGTAGCAAAAAAAGAAATAATTACCAAGGAACAGTTACCCATCTTCCGTGGGAAGGGAGATATTGAGGGGGAAAGAGTCCAGAGAGGGATCCCAGAGCTGGGTGAAATAAAACAGTGGGAAAATACTCGAAGACAATCTAAAAGGTATAGGACTTGAGGCTAGACAATGAGTCCTGAGGCCAAAGGTACCCGACTGCAACTGGATCTATTCTAACTGTGAATAAAAGAAAGTTCTCAAGGGAGAGTCTGGATGTGATTGTTAGGCTCCTAGCTAGGAGGAGAGAATTTCCAAATAGAATTAGAGTTATATGTTTACAAGTATTAAAAAGATAAGTAACAAAAATTTCATTTAGGAAATGATGTTGGAATATGAAAATTTATCATTTAAGTGATAGAGTGAATTAAGGAGAGAAATTCCTTGAAAGTATATTAGAATAGAAAAACAGAGTTGAATTTGCAAACAAAAAGAGGAGACAATAAATATTACAAGTAATGCATAAAGGATAGTAAATGTACAAGCAATGCATGAAGAGTATTTCTGTGTATTAAATAGATACATCATGTACTTTTAAACTGTAAAAGTAATCCTTTTGATAAACTATAAGAATAATATTTTTGGTAAACCGTAAAGGAAAAAATGATCTTTATGACAGTAGGTCTGGAAATTCCGAAGATATAGAATAAGAAGGAAAACTAAGTCTAACCTCTAGAAATCACTGTCTATTTACCGAGTTGTTACATTAAAAAGGAAACTGAAATAAGCCCCTAATGATTATTAAAGAGAAGATAGTAATGAAACAAACCACACATTCATTCTTGTAGCACGAAGGACTCAGTATGTAAATAGACTGTAACAATAAGCGTAAATTAAATTCTCCACACCAAAAACAGGCTCAATGGCCTAAATTTGTCCAACCGAGAAATCACCCCAAAAGCCTTGGGTTCACATTCCTATCGAGAAATATGCAATACATAGAATCTTTGTTCAATATTGTCTTTCAGAGAAAACTAGCCAAGTAAATTTGTAACCAAAAGTATATCAAGAACTCAAAACCCTTGGCTAATGTCGGGCGCAAATTTTAACATTTGTATACAGACACCTGAAAGAAATTGGAGCTTGGCAAGTTCCATCATAAAGCTTCTACCGATAAATAGCTCTTTCGTGGTGTGTTTATCATATAACAAATATTTATGAACAAGAGATGAGTTTCCAACTTGCAAATAACCACGAAGGATACAATCTCTTAAAACCAAAAATGTTATCTTAACCATGCAAATAACTTGATGGCTATAGTGGAATACCTGCAAGCATATTCCATTGACCACATAATCAATTAGGAGGGGCACCTACTAAGTAAACAAATAAAATGATGCTGAGAGGGCGGTGATATTACTTGAGCCTAAAGGATTCCTGTAATATTCCTAACCCAGAATATTCCTCAAACCCCAGCAAAAACTCCAACCAAATATGTCCAATTGATATAATAACCTAGAAGTGATAAAATAACAGTGGAAGAGCATATAATAATGTAAACAGGGAATATAAGCAGATACACAAAAAATGCAGTGAGAAATGCTAAGCCATTTTATTATACTAAGCAATAAATGAGTACAAGAGGTGATTAGACAAATGACACTTCGACTTGCACAAGGCAAGTGAAGAAATACTCTCGAAATGACAAGAATGGCCTCTCTGCGTGGATGTTGTTGTTGTGCTACCGCTGCTCCTAGAAAACAAATTATGATTTGGGGCTGCTCCCCTCCTCAGAAAAAGCTAAAACTCTGGATTCGGGCTCTACTCAAGAAACCCAGAAAAACCCATAAATCTTTCTTGCAATGGCCTCACATGGATCTGCGTCACAACTGCTCGAAAACTATCATGCTCTTGCTGCTATTGGAAATTGAATGAGGATTTGGGGCTGCTCCCCTCCTCAAAAAAGGCTAAACCTCTTGAATCAGACTCTACTCAAAAAACCCAAAAAAACCCATAAAGCTTTTTTGAAATGGTCGACCCCCCAAAATCACCCCCTTGGGGTTCTGTGCAGTTCCTCAAAGACGTTGATGCAACTGCTACTGAAATGCTGATGAAACTACTACTGGAATGCCAATGGAAATACCTCATCCGAGTAGGCACTCAAAGTCCCCTGGGGCGAAGGGTGAGATCTCCGAACAGAGACACTCAATGCACTAAACAGTGCTGCAGACTAGCTAAAGAGCCAGCGTGCTCTAAGTCGAAATGACTATCACAAATGCTCATAACCAAAATGATCAAAATGAGGGGGCTCCTCTCTCCTTTATAGCCTTTGCCTCTCTCAATCCCAAGGCTCACCTCCTCCTGTGTGATTCCTCTCCTGCCACGTGTTTCTTCCCTCCTGCGCAGTCCCTCCATGTGTCTGCGTGGGCTCCATTTCTGCTTCCCCCTTTGGCCCCCTTGGCTCCCCTCTACATCACAACATTGTGCTACTAGGAAGTGACTTTTTATTCTAAAAGTGAGTTATGTCCCCCTTCCTCACTTTTTTTTATTTATAAATAACTATAGAAGGCAAAAATTGAACAAAACCTAGTATTCCAATTAGCCATGGCTAATTAAGAATATTACAGTCTCCCCCGGCAAAATGTTGCTTGTCCTCAAGCAACTGATGTGATGGATGTTGTAAGATCTACTCACTCTCCCAAGTGGCATCCCCATTTGGAAAATTCTTCCACCTCACCAAGAATTCCCGGACCGTCCTACTCCGCAGTTGCCTCTCCCTGGTATCAATGATAGCCTCTGGCTGCAATACCAAATGCCCCTCATCATCCATGGGTGGTAGCTCATCAGTCATTGTCACTTGTTGCCCCAATGCCTTCTTTAGGCATGATACATGAAAAATGTTATGAATCTTGCTTCCTTGGGGTAGCTCCAACTCATATGCAACCTGTCCAATCCTGCGTATCACCTTGTATGGCCCATAAAAGCGGGGCTTGAGCTTCTTAGCCCCCTTCTACTTTAGTGATGACTATCGATATGGTTGTAATTGTAGGTAGACCATGTCCCCTCCCTCGAACTACCTCTCCACCTAACCCTTGTCGGCATACAACTTTTACTGGTTCTGTGTTGTAGCCATGTTATCCTTGAGAGCTCGGAGGATAGCCTCACTCTCTTGGATCCATATCTTGGCTCTAAGAACCCTGCTATCACCAAACATCACGTCAACAAAAGATAAAGGATGATACCCATATAAGGCATAGAATGGTGACATACCAATGGACATGTGACATGAAGTATTGTAGCAGTACTCCCCCAGATGTAGCCATTTCAGCCATGCTCGTTGCTACCCACTGACATAGTTAGGCAAGTAGCCCTCCAGCCACTTGTTAACTATCTCTGTCTTCCCATCTGTCTATGGGTGATAACTGGTACTTGGTGTCAACTCCGTCCCCACCAACCGAAAAATCTCCTGCCAAAACCCACCCATGAAACGGTTGTCCTTGTCTCTGACGATGGTCACAGGAAGACCGTGTAGCCTAAAGATCTCTATGAAGAATAGCTCAGCCACATGTGTTCTTGTATAGTGTGTGGATATGGCAAAAAAATGTGCGTACTTTGTCAGTCGATCAATGACGACAAAGATGCAATCCTTGCCCTATACCATGGGCAACCCTGTGATGAAGTCCATCGAAATACTCTCCCATTTCCCCTCTAGAATTGGAAGAGGCTGCAATAAACCCGCAGGATGGCTCATCTCTCCCTTGTTCCTCTGGAAAAACATCACACTCCCAGATGTGGTGGAGTACGTCCTCCTTGAGGCCCTTCCATGAGAAACTCTCTCTAATGGCCCTATAGGTTTTGGTAAACCCCTGATGTCCTACCAAAGGTGAATCATGCGAAGCCTAGAGTATCTTCTTCTTGAGCTGAGACCCCTCAGTCAAGAAGATCTGGTCCCTGTAATAGATGATCTCATCGACCACCCTGTACCTATCATCTACCACCTCCCCATCCAGGACCTCACATGAAAACCTGTCCTTGGAGTACTCTACTAAGGGTCGAGCCCTCCAATCTGTATCCAAGCTCATAAGAGACAATGTGGCTGGTCTACATGAAAGGGTATCTGATACCACGTTGTTCTTACCCTTGACATACTCAATGTCAAAGTCATATGCTTGGACCTTACTGATCCACTTCTGCTACCTCTCTTGTAGCTGCTTCTGCTCCAAAATGAACTTGAGGCTGTTGTGATCAGTCCTCACCCTGTAGTCGATGCACATCCTCAATGTACCATCCTTCTTCTTCACCAACACCACAAAAGAAGAAAAAGGACTCGTGCTCGGTCGAATGTTCCCAAGAGCTAGTAACTCCTGGATATCTCGCTCAATCTCATCTTGATAGGCCTTGAGGTGCCTATAGGCGGTGGTGATCACTACCTGGATGCCTTGCTCAAGCTCGATAGTGTGCTCAAACTCCCAGTCCAGTGACTTTCCTGGCAGAATCTCCCCAAACACTATGACACACCAGTCAAGGATGGACTATATCTCTGGATGTACTGTCTGCCCTGTAGTCCCTGCCTCTGATGAACGTAGCTCTACTGCCCACTCTATGTCTCCCTTTCGGAAGACTTCCTCCATCTGATGAGCCGAAACAGTTTGAGGCAGATATGTGTGCTGTCCCCGTATCTTCTCATGCCTCCCTGTCTTCTCATCATCCCACTCCATCTCTAGGGTCTTCTAATCTGTCATGACCTTCCCTAGAGTGATGAGCCATTGAACACCCAGTATCATGTTGGTGTCCAGAATATTGACCATGAAAAAGTGGTCAGTCAATGTGTAGGTACCCATTGTCACTGAAAGCTCTGGAACATAACGAGCACACATCATGGTCTGATCTCCTGGGACCAATATTGAAAGCCCATCAAAGCTCTCTATTTGAATACCTCCCCGCTCAACCATCTGTGCATCGATGAGGTTGTGGGTTGCCCCACTGTCAACCCAAACTAATACGCACTCGCCACGTATTGTCCCTCATATGTGTAGCATTAGATACTTGGGAACTCCTTGCAATGCTGCAAGGGCCCCTCCGGTGGGTGCAAAAGATGCACAACCTGCTGGTGGTGGTGGAGGTGGAAAAGGTCCTTGTATGGCATGGCTATCTCTTGCCTCCACATCCTCCTTGTCATCCTCTTCTCCACTGCTCTCGGAGACGACCTCAATAAAATGTGCTTTGTCAGCAGCACATCTATGTTCTGGTGCCCATGGCTCCTAATAGGTGAAGCACAACCGCTTCTTCTTCAACTCCCTCATGGCATCGTCGTCAAGCTGCACTCGTCCTGGATTCCCCTTTGGAGGAGGAATCCTCACATCCTTCTCCTTAGACTAAAAAGTCTGCCACTGGGGGTAAGGTGTCCGGGTCCTCGGTAAGACATCTTGTAAGTCCCAGGTCGTGTTGATAACGTCTTAGAGTGTGGCTAGTTTAGTGGATCGGACTAAAACCCGAAGTGGCTCTACTAACCCCTCAACATACATATAGACCCTCCGTGCAATGGATAGGTCTGGCACCATCATGGAGACCCTCAAGAAATCTGCAATGTAGGTCTTTGGGCTCCCTGTCTGTTTGACCCTCGTCAGCTCAACGAAATGCTACTCTGGATCCCTCTGATCAAATTTCTCCAACAGTCTCCTAGTAAACTCGACATATGATGTCACTGTGGAGTGCCCCAGTGTAACCATCCCATGAAACCACCAATCCTAGGCCTCGCCATCCAAATGCAACGCTGCCACCTTGATGGCCTCTGCCTCCGACATCTGGTTAAACTGGAAATAAATGTCCAGCTTCTCCACCCAAGACTTTGCCGAACTGTTTGATGAGCCATCAAACATAGGCAAGTGGAATCTACTCGCTGCATGGTCGGTGTCGCCATTATGGTAATGCTGGTACCCTCTGTGATGATCGTGGGGTCTACTATCCTGCTGGAGCTAAACAAAATCTCTGAATGAGAGGGCTTCCCTGAACTCCTGCCCATAAGCATGGTACTCTGCAAAATAATCGCCCATATGCCCGGGCTCCACCTCCTGCTGGGCTGTGGCCCCCGTGTCTACTCCTAAGAAGGTGGGCATGGTAGAGCATGTAGGGGCATGTGAGGCCCCCTGCTGTGCAGTATCACACTGCTCTCGCAAATGGTTGGATGTGCCAGATCCCTCACCAACCTGAAAAACCCATGGGCTCTCACACTATTTGGCCTCTACTACCATGAATCTTTGCCCCATAACCTCAATCTTCCTTGACAAATCGTGCACGGACTTGAGGAGCATATCTGCAAATATCTTCACGTCATCATCTGCCATGAGATCCTCCTGCTCCGCGTCCACCACAGGCTCCTCCTGTTCTACATCCACCACCGGAACACAGCCTCCCTCTTCGTAAGTGTTCTCCAACCTACGCCTAGTGTCTTTGTATCTCTGACCTCAGTAACGGATATAGAGTTTTTCCTCTGGTGTCATAAATTGCTAGCTTCACAGTCTGAGCCAGATCTATGCTCTGATACCATTGTAATATTCCTAACCTAGAATATTCCTCAAACCCCAGCAAAAACTCCAACCAAATATGTGCAAATGGTATAGTAACCCAGAAGTGATAAAATAGCAGTGGAACAACATATAATAATGTAAACCGGGAATATAAGCACACACACAAGAAATGCAGTGAGAAATGTTGAGCCATTTTATCATACTAAGCAATAAATGAGTACAAGAGGTGATTAGATAGATGGCACCTCGGCTTGCACAAGGTAAGTGAAGAAATACTCTTAGAATGGTAAGAATGGCCTCTCTCTCTGGATGTTGTTGTTGTGCTACTATTGCTACTAGAAAACAAATGATGCTTTGGGGCTACTCCCCTCTTCAGAAAAAGTTGAGACTCTAGATTCGGGCTCTACTCAAGAAACCCAGAAAAACCCAGAAAGCTTTCCTGAAATGGCCTTACACTGATCTGCGTCCCAGCTACTGGAAAACTGTCGTGCTAGTGGTGCTCCTAGAGATCGAATGAGGATTTGGGGTTGCTCCCCTCCTCAGAAAAGGCTGAAACTCTGGAATCGGACTCTACTCAGAAAACCCAGAAAAACCCAAAAAGCGTTTCTGAAATGGCCGAACCTGAAAATCACCCCCTTGGGGTTCTGCGCATTCCCTCAAAGACGTTGATGAAACTGCGGCTGAAATGCTAATGAAACTGTTGCTGAAATGCTGATGAAACTACTGTTGGAATGCCAATGGAAATACCTTTCCCTAGCAGGCACTCGAAGTCCCCCAGGGCTAAGGGTGAGATCTCCGAATGGAGACACTCATTGCACTAAATAGTGCTACAGACTAGCTAAATAGCCAATGTGCTCTAAGTCGAAATGACTATCACAAATGCTCATAACCAGAATGATCAAAATGAGGGGGCTCCTCTCTCCTTTATAGCCTTTGCCTCTCTTAATCCTAAGGCTCACCTCCTCTTGTGTGATTCCTCTCTTGCCACATGTTTCTTCCCTCCTGCGCA
The DNA here is from genome assembly GCA_000404065.3 of Pinus taeda. Classification (NCBI taxonomy): domain Eukaryota; kingdom Viridiplantae; phylum Streptophyta; class Pinopsida; order Pinales; family Pinaceae; genus Pinus; species Pinus taeda. The sequence goes on from APFE030192324.1 coordinate 65,167, forward strand.
GTCCCTCCATGTGTGTGCGTGGGCTCCATTTCTGCTTGCCCCTTTGGCCCCCTTGGCTCTCCTCTAAGTCACAACTTTGTGCTACTAGGAAGTGACTTTTTATTCTAAAGGTGGGTTATGTCCCCCGTCCTCACTTTTTTATATTTACAAATAACTTTAGAAGGCAAAAATTGAACAAAATCTAATATTCCAATTAGCCATGGCTAATTAGGAATATTACAATTCCCACCAATGGTAGTCTGTCTTCATTACAACAAGGATTATCGATTATTCAAACCGAGAACTAGAAAACTATGAAGGACTGTAACAAGGAATCCATGGAAATTATGGACATGAAGAAAGATTGTGTGCTTACCTTCCGGAACCCAATGTCATAGTTGGCTATCTCCTGTAGAATCGAAAAACCATTGAGCCACCCTTGGACGGTGAAAGCTACCCATTAAGCATTGAACCAGATGAAAGATTAAAGCGAAAAATAAGCACAAGCTGCGTAGGAAACTGGAATATTGCAAGGGAAAGTGCTTCACGATACCTTCTAGTGAAAGGTGGATAGACATCGCCATAAAATGTAGCAGAAGTGATCACGAGCTGACTTAAAACTCAAAGGAAAGCCTCATCGTAGAGCGGCAAAGACATCAAACAACCAACAACAAATGACTCCACAATTGGTCAAATGCAGTGAGGTGGTTAGTTGAAAAAGCCCTAAGCCCTCCCCACTGTCAGATCACCCATCCAAGATCAACAGGTGAGGACTAGGCCAGCTGTCATAGGCAAACTTAATTCTCTGTCAGATGCATGTAGCAGAATAGACCATGGTTATGCCGCGTGTATCATCATACCAAAGGCATCTAAATAGAATTTTGGTTATGGTCCTAACACCCTGAGTGGATCCATGTGAACAATTAATGCAAGACAAATAGAACCTTATATGCTGCGTATCATAAATTAAAACGATCAAATGAGAGTAAGGTGCCATTAAGGTCCACATACGCCACTGTTATGTATATTGAATAACAATCTTAGTTTTACTATTTCATTTAATTCACATATTCTATATAATATGTGTTTATGGTGTTACAATTCAACACCTTGAAAACCTCCGAGGCACTACAATTCTATAGATTAAACAACTTAAACTCAAATTTTTAAAAATCTTTAGCAGATTTTGATTTAATTAACAAAAAAATACCGTGAAAAATGTCATTTCATCTATCACTTAGACTATTCCTATAACAAGTGTTACATAATAGCTAGTTCCTACCACTTAGTTTAAATATAGCCAAATTAAACTAAAAATAGTCAATTCAAGTTAGTGTTGAGGTTTAGTATCTAGTTAATTTAGGTTTTATTGATTGGTAAATTGAGGTATTTTATTAATTGTAATTTTGCATTGTGGGAGTGGAGAATCTAATCCTACCAAAGGACAACAATAATGTATTACCAAAGTGTTAATGTTTTTGTTGATATGGTTGTCTAGAAGGTTTTACATTTTCTGTGTAAAGTATAAATAAATATCTTTTAAAGGGTAGTTATTCTTGTCAAATATATTTGTGAAAGACACGTTGAATAGTATAAATATTAAAAATGAAGTTGTGTTATTTACTGAGTTATTTGTCATTTGATTTGATAACAATTTTAATTTTTTACTTATTTCTTATTGATATTAAGTAAAATTATATAATCTTTTAATTATAATTTAATTTATTTGCTAAAATCATTTCATTTCATGGGCTTAAACCAAATTTTTGTAATAAATAGAAATAACTAGGTAATATAAATAAGTGGTTTTTTTAATAAGAAATGATAATTAAATAATCTACTATTAATATTTTTAAGTGTCTAACTATTTTTAATATATATTAAATAAAATTTTATGGTTTGAATCACTTTTCACTTAATTATTAATGAGTTATGCTTTAAATTTGCAAATTGATATATGAATCTAAAAAAAGTAATTGCCTACTAAGGATCAAAGACTTGCATAAACTTTGGAGGGTAGTAATCACCCAAAATTATGCACAATTACATTTTTACTCCTCCTTATTAAGTCTGCACATTTACGTTTTTAGTTCTATTTATTAAAGTTTTGAAAAAAACATAAATAATGGTGGACATTAAAAACTAAGTGTATTTATTTACATCTTATTCCTATTCATTTTTTATGCAAATACTTGCTTAAATTATAGTGCGTAGTAATTGATGGTAAATAAGTTATTTACCAAAAATATTGCAGTGGCATCCAAAAATTATGTGAGCCAATTATTCACATGGCATTGTGTTGTGCAGAGGGTGTAATAACAATCATTGCACAATAAGACTTGAACCAATCATATTGTAAATAAATAATTTTAAATATTAATAAAAAATTAATAAAATTCTATAACATCCCATATTATTGCAGATATCATTTAGTTAATTACTGTCATTTACTTTTACTACAAGCCTAATAACTTGTGGGCTTAATGAAAAGCCTAATGAAACTTTAATGCTTTAAATTTTATTAATTATTCGTATATAATATAAAGTTGTGAGGAGTCTTGGAATTCACGGAAAGGCCCTAAACAAATTTTCTTTCGAATGCTTATAAACATTTATGTTCTCCCGTTCCCTAGATAAAAGCATCTCAATGGGAAATCAAGGGGGTTGGAAGAATAAGGAAAAATGGAAGACACCTTGAGAGAGAAGGAAGTTTGTAAGCCTAAACAAGCCGTTGGAAAGGTGTGGTCAGATGGTGGAAAAATCCAAGAGAGACTTAAGCCTATAAATTTTGGGTTGGATTGTGTGCTCTTGATGCTTGTGAACTGACTTTTAAAAGTCACTGTCAATTGTCTACTCTCGAATCGAGAATCTCGGGGAGGAGAATTGGAAGTAATCACCAATTTCATCGGTTGGGTTGTGTGGTCTCATCTGTGAATATACACACATCCCTCGTCACAGATAAGTAATTTGTTGTACTATTATTTTTTCTTTTCTATTGTTTATAAAATGATAGTTGTCGTAATGTATGTGGTTCATTGTTCCTTTCTAGTTTGTGTTATATTTTTAAACAAAAGAATATGTTTGGAATATGGCTAATCTAGTTAGTATTAGCATAAACTCTGAATTGAGAAGATAGTTTAATTCTGTTACGGAATGTGAGCAGAAGTGAAATATCAAGGAAAGAAAGACTTTTTTGTTTTTATTTCTTCCTCAAAATAGGTGAAATGGAAGATATGGGTAACAATAGTTTTATTGAGAGGGTTTTAGTCTTTGTATGCTTATCTGTGTAAAATAATACAATAGAGTTTGAACGGAACGGTAAGAAACTTGTATAGTGTCGTAGGACCAAATGTGTTGAACTCGAACCCAATTACTAGATAAAGTAAGATGAGTGTTGATAAGTAACTAGTCATAGATACATATTAGCACCCAGATGAGGGTTGAGCCAGATTGGATCCAGCAACTACGGCACAATTCTGAATGTCTGAATTCAGTGGGGTCATAAGGGAAGAAAAAAACTTAAGGAAAATTTACATAACTATTGTTGCCTTAATAATCTGAAAAGGAGTTACTAAATATACACATAACTGGATATTTCTATATAAGCTCTTGTCATATTAACACGACAACCGTCAACCATGTTATATGATGACATAGGTTACATTTTAGGAATTAATTCAAGAGGTGCAAGTTACCTAGATTAAAACTCTTTGTCAAGAAAAGTTCCATACCAAAATAATTGAAGATCAATATCAAAATAACTGGGTAGATCTAGGTAAGGCGTGTGACCCCGATTAGCCTTAAAAACCCAACCATTTCCAGTAGTAGACAAATAAACCTGACTAGAAATTACTTAGCGTCAATGCAAGTTAAATCAAAACAAAAAATCATGCATGAATCTTTATATATCAACAAGAACATAAATTCATTAACAATGATAATATAAACCATAAAATTTGGTTGTGGAATGCACACGTGAAACACATATTAAAATAGAGGAGAAATGAATTACATTGCACATATTCCATAAGGAAACCCAAATCTACTTTGTACAGAGTAAACATAAATCCACACAAGTACCATCTATGCATCGAAACTTTAAAAGACACACATTATTGTATTCAATAAACAAAAGATGAGGTGAAAAATATTTGTATTGAAGCCAAGATCCTAGGTCCAAAAGTTAACAATAATATAATGCTTGATAATGGGACATAAGTATGCGGTGTAAGCCAGGAAAGAAAACACTCTATATGCCTATAACTACATACAAGGTCTAGCTGGCCCTGCTAGTAACGCGGTAACCCTGTATAAGAAGAAAGAGTGAGTTTAGAAAACCTTAGAGGAAGTTAAATCAGTTGTAGTGAATGGAAAAGCCTAAATTTGTTGAAGGTTACTCGTACAAGTTATATTAGTTAAAAACCCTTGCATTTGAATTCGCCTAAAACTAAACCAGAGTAGATACAGAATAGGTGAGATAAAGAATAATTGTATGAGTTGTTAAATTTTGGTCGCTTAAGTGGTTAAAACATAACACTTTGTAAGGTTGGTGAACGTAGTGCCATCGAAATGAAAATTATATATATATATCCTAACAAGAAGTGGAATATTGCCTTATGTTTACCTTGTCATGAGGAAACCCTTGGAGAACCAAAACACTCATTGATAACCTTCGAGTATGGGATACAAAGCCAGGCAAAGCTTATCTTGCTACATTTCTAACATGGGTCTTCGAGGTGATAGCAAACTCCTCACATAGAAGAAACCTGGATTTGGAAATATCACTGGTGACAAGGGTTAGAATCGCAAAGAGAGGGCATAACCATGGAACTGTAAAATATTTCATGCAACAACTAAACCAGAAAGGTATCCCTTACAATACCTCACATTGTAGGTTTATAGTTTCAGGAAAATTATTGGGGTTTGGGCGTAGACACTGCATGATTTTTGAAGAAAAACAAGACAGGCTGCATGGCAGCTAGTCCCTGCCTAGCTGGTCCAGCCACCAACAACCAGAAAGCCATCTAAGCCACCTGCGATCCTTTGCAGGTTTGATCTGATCCTTTGTAGGTTACGCAGCCGGAAGCACAGAAACTGCCAACATCAAGTGAATGGCAATGTTAACTTGTGATAGCAATGAATGCGAATGGGTTAAAGGTGGGTTACTACCGCGATAGGTGCCCAGAGGCGGAGGCGATTGTAGGTGCAGTTGTTCGAGAAGCCTCTTGAGGTAATAATAAGTCTATGGAAGAAGCAGTGGTTAGACACCCGATTGAAGTTCAAGCAGCAGTTCGAGATGTAATAGTGAAAGCTCTGATTATAGCCTGTAGCATCCTTTCTTTCCTGTTTGAGTGTCAATTTTAGATCCTTCCGTGTCTCACTTATATATTTCTCTCCATGCCTTTTGACAAGGGAACGACGATAGTAGCTAAAGATCACTATACACAATATCATTAGGAATTGGACGGAAGCAAACGTTGAAAGATATAGTGAATAGTGGGGGCCTCTCTATGAAAGTGCGTCATGATCGAGAATAAGATCCGTTGATCATGAATAAGATCCGTTCAGTGCAGATCGCGATGTGGATTCAGTTGACTAAGTCACAGTCCCGGTCCTTTTAGTAAAAGATTGATATTCATAGTGTTTTTCTGTTGAATTAGTGCCAAGTCTATATAGTGACCCAACATACCATCACCAATATAAGAGAGTAGCATCGGTAGCAATGGTTTCAGCAGTAGAGTAAACAACGGATAATTTGTAGGATTTATAAATAACTAAAATATAAATTTAGAGACGAACATTTTTAAATTTAAATTTTATTTGATTATTATTTATTATTTTATATTATATATATTTTAAAATATGTATCTATTTATTTTGTTATTGAATTTATTAAAAAAAATTATATAATAATGTTTTGCACATTATACGTATAAGAGTTATAGGTATTGCACATTATTTTTTCAAATTATAACAAAATAGTTAAGAACGTAAAGCGTCTCAGCAATAATCTGCGCTCATAATTGAATCTGTAGGCTCCCCCAGCTGGCACTCGAACATGATTACAAATGCGCTAGAGCTAAACACTACAAATATGCTGAGTCAAGAGCTAACCATAACTTGTCAAAAATCTATCCAGATGGAATCCTGCCAACATGCCGACTGTAGCGTCTTATAAAAGTGCTTTGAATATTGATTTTTTTTTCAAATATCTATTTGTTTATAATGTTATAGTAACAGTAGTAACATTGTAACCCCATTACTTGTCAAAAATCTATCCAGATGGAATCCTGCCAACATGCCGACTATAGCGTCTTATAAAAGTGCTTTGAATATTGATTTTTTTTTCAAATATCTATTTGTTTATAATGTTATAGTAACAGTAGTAACATTGTAACCCCATTACTTGTCAAAAATCTATCCAGATGGAATCCTGCCAACATGTCGACTATAGCGTCTTATAAAAGTGCTTTGAATATTGATTTTTTTTTCAAATATCTATTTGTTTATAATGTTACAGTAACAGTAGTAACATTCTAACCCCATAACTTGTCAAAAATCTATCCAGATGGAATCCTGCCAACATGCCGACTGTAGCGTCATATAGAAGTGCTTTGAATATTGATTTTTTTTTCAAATATCTATTTGTTTATAATGTTATAGTAACAGTAGTAACATTCTAACCCATTAATCCTGCCCATTTATCTTTCAAACTTTTTTCGCAGGCAATTATTGCATGACAATATAGTGTCTAATGTTTGCCATTCAAAAGAGATGTGACAGCCACATGCATTGCATGCAAGCCATCTGCCACTACGGTAGGCTGAAGCATGATGACCCACGCCATTTCCCCCTACACACGACACTACCTCCTGCCTCCACGTTTGTTGAGGAAACCAAAGATGCAGCTATGGAGAAAGCACGGGCAGCTAAGGATGCACGGGCAGCTAAGGATAGTGTTGCAGGAAAAATGCAGGAGCCAAGGGTTTGAGGACCGAGTTCTTAGCGGAGACTTAAGCTGTCTGCAACACGCAATCGCCAATTCTTCCTCTGCAATACGCTTGGCTGTTAATCAGGTCTGCAATTCATTAGTGATATTTTTATTCATGATATCTACTCTCCTAATATTATTTTTACTGTTATTCATAATTTTATACCTGGTACCATATTTTCTAGTTTATCAAGGCATGAAAGAAGCCACTTTCAATGGATGTCCTGATAAATTGCTGTGAAAAGTTTTCTATCTAAAACAGGATGTTTAAAGTTTATTTTAACGGTTGGTAGGGGCAGAGCATTTCGGGAACGCTTTGCTAATTCTTTGAGATTCACCTCACGGCCCAGAGAGGAACATGAAACAATGTTACTAATGAGCATACAGAACTTTTCTGAGTGCCATGTATCCATTTGAAGATAACTCCTTGTTTTGTTAAGTTACACATATTTAGGTAAAGATGGATCCAAGTGATGTGAATTTGAGTATTTAAACTGACAATGTCAGTCCCTGGTTCTCTGTCACTTAACTGATTATTTAAGTTCACAATTCTTTAGTTGAATTTTGGTGGAATTTTGAAGCAACGATTTAAGTTGGTTTTGTACAGATGTTCGGGACAATGGTGCTGTCAAAGTCACGATATGGAGACTATAAATCTCGAATCTCATTGAGAGTATGTCAATCATTGTCCACAAATCCCCAAAATTATCTTATTTCAACTGGATTTTCAATTAAGTAAAGGAGTTGTGTTTGTCATTTAATGTCTTCCTCAAATCATTGTAAATGCAGGTATTGGGATCTCAACTGGAGCAAACCAGGAGGTCCACTACTATCTGATTCATGAGTTTACAGCATTGAACCAAAATTGTGGTTGAATGGACTCCCTGATCATGGAAATGGCAACTGAACTTCAAAAATATGTGATTGCAGGATTGAAGTTTGCGAATTTAGTGTGGTCGTGAAAACAGAGAACCAAGTTGAAGTATCGTTCTTTCGAAACTGGGACAGCATTCCAAGGCACCCACAAAGTCCATGAAAGTTCTATTACAGCACCAAAGAAACGAAAAAACACATTAGAAATCTGTAAGCGATCGTTTCACGAGGTTAAGATCATAAATTTCTTTCAGAATTTTGCTTTTCAGGCAAACAGAGCTATAAAAATGATAAGAATGCTAGTTTGATTAGATTAATAGAGAGATTGAATTGATTAGATTGCAATTCATTAGAGATCCTAATTTGAAAATAAAAATAAAAGTACTTTTTTTTCAAAATCTTGAAAATAACATGAGTGAGAGGGCCATCAAAGAGTATGCATTTGTATTTTTGGACTACCAGAAGAATTTTGTTACCTACCTTTTTTAAAATATATAAAGCTAAAAGACTACCCAATTCTTCCAGATTCGGATGGGAATTTTAGCAATATCCAACTCACCGACAGAAGAAATCAGGAGAGCATTTCAGATTCCATGGACAATTTAAAGAATCCCAATCTCACCGATCTGGAGCGTTTGGAGCGTTGCACAAGTTTGGAGATGCTTCTCACAGCTATAGTTTGGAGACACTTCCAAAGTGCTTAGGGAAGTTAATAAAGTTCTAACGCATCCATCTATAGTGGCATCGGTACAAAAGTTTGAAGACACTCCCAGCTTCTTTTGGGAGTTTTATAAATCTGCAACAACATAGGGCATAATAGTAATGTAAATTTAAAGGAGCTACTAGATCGTCAAACTCTGATATTTCTGAAGTTCTTAAAGCTACTATCTACTCCTGCATCAAAACCTCAGGTAATCATTTTTCCCAAACTCAAGGGGGTCAAGTGGGAGAGATTCTCTATATATTTTATTCCAATAATGTAAATGTAGAGGACTTGTTAGGTTCTCAACTCTGATATTTCTAAAGGTGTTAAAGCTACTGTCTACGCCCAGAGAGGAACAAGAAACAACGTTACTAATGAGTGGCAGATGCAATATTAATGAGATGTTAACTGAAGGAAAATTATGATGTTCCTAATTGGCGTCTGAATTCAGAAGGGGGGAATTTCTAGAATCAAAAGACTTACTGGATGGTGGGAACATAGTTCATTTCATCATCTTCAGGTAGCCTTGGAAGTTTCGAGCGCCGACGATTCTCCTCGACCATCTTGTCTTTAATTCAGGGAATTGGCGAGAAAATATGCAGCACTCATTCGTGATTCCCCCAGTTCTCCCCAGTGCAGTACTGCCTTTACTTGTGCTTCCAGTTTCCCCCAGTTCTCCAAAATGCAGTACTCTTCTTGCTTTAACTTGTGCTTCCTGTTTGGCCCTATCTGCCTAAGTGCAGTACTTGTAGAAGTAGGGGAAGATTCTCTCTTCCAGTTTCGATCAGTTTCAATCTCCAGACATGGAAATAGAGCCTCTGCCGCATTTGGTCTCAGGGATGCTCGCATTTGGTCTCAGGGATGATCCTTCTATTGAAAGACCCAGAACAATAAGCTGTAGCGTAGCCTTCCATAAGCTTGGTCGTAAAGACAGCTAGTGATTTGGTGGTAAACACAGCGAGTGACGAGTGGTCAACATGCACATACCAACATACCAGCCTAGCTAAGTGATATTGCTTCCAAGATTCTCATAACATTTCTTTAACATTAAATGTTGGGAACTAATGCTAACACAAAGATATCATTACTTCATGCAGGCGATAGTGATTTAATCAATTGCACTTGTCCGAACTCCTTTCCTAACTTTTGAGATTGTATACCTCGATTTGAGGCCAAATAAGACGAAGACTTATTTCATTGGTTAAAAGCACGTGAAACTGTAATTAAAATTTAAAAAAATGCATTGGTGATTGTGTCATGCCAAAATACTTTGGGTTAAGTTAAAATGTGCTTATGCATTAGCGTGGATTACTGTGTCAAACTAATGCAGCGATTGATAATCGATTACTATAGTCCCTGCCAGCCCTGAAGGGGCAGGGACTAAAAAGGCAAAAATGACGAATAGGAGTGACAAAGGGTGAGGGTGGTTACATCCATAACCTACCTGAGCCCTTCTAACCATATGATTATCCACTTGAATGATCAACAATTTGTAGTTTACCACCTCACCATATTGTACAAAGGCCATGTGCCCTCATCGAACAATCCAATAGTTCGAATCATTGTGACCCAAAAGCAAATGAATGTAGTATCAAACATGTACAACATTATATTTCAATTATCCATTTTATATTTTTTAGGACAACATTCAGTAGTCACAACTTGAGGCCATAAAGAGGGTTGGACTTGTAACGAAGGATATAACCTCAAACTACGAAGTTAATGAATAACCATAGTGCAGAGAAATTTGTTGAGCATAAAAACCAATAAAAAAGAAAAATCAAACCATGGTATTTTAACTATATAAAGTTGCATATGTGTAAATGGTTAATGGAGTTGAATTTTTGCATGGTAGCCTAAATAATAATTTTTTTTGTTAAGTATGGTTGCATGTTACAAGTGGTATTAGAGCATCATGGTTTCAACATTGTGCTCTGTTTGGGAAATGATAGAAGTGTTACTGATGCACAAAGTAGAAGCAGCATGAGGAGAGGAATTGGAATCACTCCACCTGTGAGACCATCGATAGGATCCAAACCTGTGCTAATGGCTAAAGATAATCCAAAGATATGGGTTTAGTTGGGAGAGGAGCCTAGTAATATACAAATATTATCTTGTCGGAGACAATTTAGCAGTTACGAGACAAGATGAAAAATTTCAGAGCTCATAACAAGAGGTTGAGGCAATAATAGGAAAGGATCATGAAGAGTATTTCTAATAGACAGAACAAAAGAGAGAAAAATCATAGTTATAATTATGAAAATAGGCCTGAAATACACCAATAGAGGGAGGAAAACCTAGAAATTGAGGGAGGTCGAATTGATAATTAAGAAGGATATGAAAATACTTCTGATGGAAAAGGGCCCAAGAAACAAAAAGTTGAATTGCAAGGAGAGTTCAAGAAAATCAAAACCCCAATATTTGATGGAGAAGTGGAGGAATTTGTTGAAGATTGGTTAATCAACATGAATACATACTCCCAAATTTATGAATATGATGACAGTTTAAAGGTTGGGTTGGCAATTTATCACTTGCAAGGCAAAGCCACCTTGTGGTGTGGTGGGAAGAAACTAAAATTGTTCGAGGAATGGACTAGTAGGAAGTGACTTTGGAAAAATTTCGAAAACTTTTTAAGGATAATTATCTGAGAGAATGGTTCTAGGATGAAAAAGCAAAAGAGTTCCATGATTTGAAATTGGGACAATAGTCAGTGGATGAATTTGTAGCCAAGTTTACTTCTCTAATGAGATATGTTCCCTATTCCATGAAGAGAAAGCTAACATACTACGTTTTTTTATTAGTTTAATAGATTTCATGAAGGAAAGGCTAGATTTTGATAATGTGAGGATGGTGGATGTTTTATTAGTTTAATAGATTTCATGAAGGAAAGGCTAGATTTTGATAATGTGAGGATGGTGGATGAAGCTATTCGGAAAGCCCAAAATTGCTACCCAAAAAGCAAGCAGAAAGGGGAAAATGGACTAAGTTAGCCAAAGAAAAAGGGGTAGAAAATTTTATTGAATACCAAGAATGAAAAAGTTTCTAGAGTTAAAAAGGCATATAGAAAACAACAAAAATGACCTCGAGAGGAGAATCAACAGAAATTTAGGTCCCAAGGGTAAACAACATAAGTTGAGGTGTCAAGAAAACTAGAGCCTAGTTAGTGGCGGAAACCCCCTTTGCAGTGTTGGGGTTCATGGGAGCCCAATTATTATAAAAACTATCCTCATTGTACAAGAACAGAGTCACCTACTAAAATCCAAGAAGCCTCTACACATGGGGAGTTACCAAGAACTATACTAATAATTAACGTTGGATTGGAGGATCACCAAGTTGAATACCAAACTACACTTATAGAATTTGAAGGTAAAATAGCTAACCATTCTATCTCTATTTTAATAAACCAAGTGCAAGCCTTAGTTATGTGAGTCCAAAATTGTTGAGTTGTGTCATTTGCAAACTGTTGAATTAAAAAAGCCTTGGTTAGTGCAACTGGTTATTGGCACTAAAAGAAGAGTGACTGCAAAAGTAGAGAACTTTCCTATTGAGATAGCCAGACAACAGATTAAATTAAATTTAAATATGTTTCCCTTAGGATCCTATGATGTGTTAATTGGAATGGACTCGTTAGAAAGACATTGGCCTTCGGTGAAATGTAAAGACAAAACCATTATTTTCCTCACTAAATAAGGTGTTAGACAAGAAATTCAAGGGATTAAAAGAGCCATTAAATTACAACCTTTCATAGCTAACTAGTTGAGAAAGTGCATCTGCAAAGGTTATCAAATATATGTTTTGTAGGTGGCTATACGAATTATACGGATAAGATAACTTCGGTGGAAAACATACTAGTTACTCAAGAGTTTGTTGATGTATTCCGAGAGGAAAATCTAGGGTTACCTCCTAAGAGATATATTGAATTTATCATAGAATTAATTCCAGGAGTGACCCTAGTGTCAAAATCCCCTTGTGGTATGAGCATACTTGAATTAACTTAACTTAATATGTAGTTGCAAGACTTACTTGATAAAGGATATATGTGCCCAAGTGTGTCACCTTGGGGATCTCTAGTGTTGTTTGTGAGGAAAAAGGATGGCACATTATGACTAAGTATTGATTATAGGTGATTGAATAAGTTAACTATCAAAAATAAATATATGTTGCCAATAATTGATGATTTATTCAATCAAGTTTAAGGTGCTACCGTATTTTCTAAGACTGATTTGTAAGACAACATTCAAAACTGGCTATGGTTATTACAAATTTGTGTTTTTTTATTTGGGCTTACTAATTCCCCAGGAACATTGATGAGTTTGATGAATGGTATTTTCCATCCTTATATAAATTCATTTTGATTTTTATTCATGATATTCTTATTTACTTGAGGAACTTAGAAGAACATAAGGAGCATCTGCAGGTAATGGTGTAAACCTTACAGGAAAACGAACTTCATGCTAAATATAGTAAATGTGATTTTTTTAAGGATCAAATGTAATATTTGGGAACATCATTTCATTAGAAGCAATAGTTGTAGATCGTGAGAAAATTAAAACCATCATGGAATGGCATGTTCCAAAAGATGTTGCAAGCATTCGATCTTTCATGGGTTTAGTGCTATTACAATTGTTTTATAGAAGGATTTTATATAATTGCTTACCCTATATTTTCTTTACAAAAGAAGGGAAGAGCCTTCAAGTGGACAACAAAGTGTCAACAAATTGAAACATTTATTGACTACAACCCCATTGTTGGAAATTGAGGCCCCACAAAACAAATTTACATTTTGCACACATGTGTGCCAAGGTGTGGGAGGAGTTCTAATGCAAGAAAACAAAGTAATAGCATATGAATCATGTAAGTTGAAAGAACATGAGCAATGATATTTTGCTTATGACTTGGAACAGACTTTAGTAGTTCACGCTTTGAAGGTATGGCTACATTACTTATGAGGAAAAAGGTTCCTATTATCATAGTAATTTGAAAATTTTCTTTAGGAAACCTAATTAAAGTGTGGCCAAGCTAGGTGGACTACTTTTCTAAGTAAATTTTACTTTAACATTAAGCATCATAAAGGAAAATAAAATCATATGGCTAATGCACTTAGTAGGAAATTGCATTGTGTGTATGAGATTTACTACAGTCAAATAGAAATTAACTTTTCTCAACAAATAAATGAAGTTTTCGTAAAGGATTCAGAGTACAAATTTTGATGGTAGCAAGCCAAACAATCACAAAATTGTGGAAATCAATTCGAATATGGTATAAACAATGATAATTTGTTGAATTTTAGGGGAAGGATATATGTTCCAAATCAAACCTTTGTTAACCAATTTATGTTGGATGAGTTTCACAGAAGTCCATACGTTTCCCATCCTTGAAATCAAAAATTGTTTTATGTAATGAAAGATGACTACCTTTGGCCTGGTATGAGGAAAAAAATTGTTGAATATTTAGCCAAATACTTGGAGTGTCAACATGTTAAGACTTAGCATTAGTATCTTATTGGTTTGCTTCACCCACTGTGTATTCCTCAGTGGAAATAGGACATGATTGCATTATATTTTATAACAGATCTTCCTAGATCTAGCAAGAAAAATGATTGCATCATGGTATTGGTGGATATTGAGCAAAATAGTCCATTTTATTCCTTTCAAATCCACATACAAGATTGTTGAAATTACAGATATATTTATGAAAAAAAGTATTACGATTACATGGTATGCCAAAAGTTGTAATTTATGATAGGGATGTGAAGTTCACCTCCACATTTTTGAAATCCCTTTTTATCAGATTAGGTACTCAGGTTCAGTTCAATATTGCATATCACCCACAAACTGATGGGCAGATTGAAGAGGTGAATCAGGTACTTGAGGATATGTTAAGAATTTTTTAATGCAATAACCAACCAAGTGGGAGGAATATCTCCACTTATTTGAATTCACATATAATAATAGCTACCATGAGTCATTGAAAATGAAAATGAGCCCTTTTGGGGTATTATATGGAAAAAGATATAGAACACCTAGAAATTAGACTAGTCCTTAAGATAAGTTAATAATAGGACCCGATATGTTGGTAGAAATGGAACAGATGGTAAAAAAGGTCTGGTAGAATTTTAAAAATGCTCAAGAAAAACAAAAGGATTATAGAGATAAGAAGAGGACTTAGAAAGAATTTCACATGGGGTATTATGTATTAGTGTGAGTTAAAGAAAAGTACCTTAAGGTGGGGTGGTTGTGAAAAATTAGCACCCAGATATTTGCGGGCCCTTAGAGATTTTGGAAAGATTTGGACCTGTAGCATATCAACTTGCACTGTTAATTCATATAAGAGTCCACAATGTGTTTCATGTTTCATTGTTAAATAAATATATATATGATCCCATATATATCATTAATTGGAAAGATGTGCAGGTAAAAATGTAATGTTGAAAAATTTTATGTATGTATGTCTTGATTCAGTGATCAAAATAAAACTAATGACAATCTTATGATTGTGAAATAGGTCAAACTGGATGAAGAGTTTCTAATAGAGCTTTTGTGCATCCTCAATCAAAGAGAAATAATGTTACAAAGGCGATCTATCACCTAAGTTAAAGTGGAGTGGAGGCACTTTAGCTCCAAAGAGGCCACATGGGAGGATGAAATATTTATGCAACAAGCATATCTTGACTTATTTAAGAAAAAAGGGTGAACATCAGGGAGGATGCTCCACACTAAGGGGGAGAAGATGTAACACCCCCAATTATTGTAGATATCATTTACTTACTCTCATTTACTTTTACTACAAACCTAATAACATGTTGGCTTAGTGAAAATCCTAATGAAATTTTCATACTTTAAATTTTATTAATTATTCTTGTTTAATATAAATTTGTGACGAGCTTTGGAATTCATGGAAAGGCCCTAAGTGAACTTTCATATTCCAGGTAGTTATAGATGGTTATATTCTCTCATTCCCTAAAGATAAAAAAAATCTCAATAGGAAATCGAGGGGGTTGGTAGAATAAGGAAAAATGAAAGACAATTTGAGAGAAAGAAGAAGGGAGTCTATAAACTTGAACATGACATTGGGAAGGTCTGGCTAGATGGTACTTGTGGAGTATTCTTCAGTTGGACTAAGAGGCAATGGAAAACTCTAAGACCTACTTAAATTTGTAAGTTTTGGGTTGGACTATGTAGTCTTGATGCCTATGAATGGACCTTGATAGGTCACTCTCAATTGGTTTCTCAGGAATTGAGAAGCTTAGCAATCTAATGGTTGGGTGGTGTGGTCTCATGTGAATTTACAGATAACTCTCAACATAGATAAATAATTTGTTGTATTGTTTTTTTTTCCTTGTTGTTTATAAAATGATAGTTGTCATAATGTATGTTGTTCATTGTTCCTTTGTGGTGTGAATTAATGAGAATTGTTGGAAGTTTTTGTTTGTGTTGTATTTTTAAACAAAAGAACATGTTCCGAAAATGCCTAAGCTAGTCAATACTAGCATAAACCATAAATTGAGAAGATAGTTTAATTTGGTTACAGAATGTGAGAAAAAGTGAAATATCAAGGAAAGAAAGACTCTCGTTTTTATTTCATCCTGAAAAGAGGTGAAAGGGAAGATACATGTAACAATAGTTTTATTGGGAGGGTTTTAGTCTTTGTATGCTCATTTGTGTAAAATATTACACTAGAGTTTGCACGGAATTGTAAGAAACTTGTATAATGTCATAGGACCAAATGTGTTGAAAGAGAACCCCATTAGTAGATAAAATAAGATGAGTGTTGATAAAAAACCATTCACATATTCATATTAGCACCTCTGGTTGAGCCAGATTGGATCCAACAACTAGGGCTCAATTATGAATTTCTGAATTCCTTGGGGTCACAAGGGAACATAAAAACTTAAGGAAAATTTGCATAACTATTTTTGGCCTAATAATGAGAAGCATTTCCTAAATATATAGATAAAAAAATATTTCTATATAATTTATGGTCATATTAATAGGACAACCCTAGTGCATGACAACAAAGGTTACATTTTAGGAATTAATTTAAAAAGTCCTCCTTCCCTGGATCAAAACTCTCTCTTTGTCAAGAAAATTTCCATACCAAAATAATTGAAGATCAATCTCAAACATAACTGGGAAAATCTAGGTAAGGCATGAGACCTATCCACAAATACCATCTAGATTAGTTAAAAACCCTTGCATCTGAATTAGCCTAAAATAGAATGAGAGAAGATACAGAATAAGTGAGAAAAGGAAAACCAATATCAGTTGTTAAATTCTAGGTGCTTAACCTGCTAAAATAGAACACTTTGTAAGGTTGGTGAATGCAGTGGCATCGACATATATATAGGTGGGTGAATGCAGTGCCACGAATATATATATATAAATATATACTATATATATATATATATATATATATATATATATATATATAATATATATATATAAATGATATATATATATATAATATATTAATATATATAAAATATATATCCTAACCAGAAGTGGAGTATTGCCTTATGTTTACCTTGTTGTAAGGAACTCCTTGGCAAAAACCGATGCAGAACAAAAACCCTCATTAACAACCTTTAGGTCTGGGGTATGAAGCTAGGGAAAGCTTATCCTGCTCCATTTCTGACATGGGTCTGCTAAGAGACAGCAAACCCCTTACACGAGAGCAACATGGAATTGGAAACATCAATGGTTGTAGTAAGGGTTAGAATCACAAAGAGCGACAATAACCAGTGGAACTGTAAAATATTTCATGCAACAACTAAACTAGAAAGGAATCCCTTGTAGTACTTTGCATTGTAGGTTCATAGTTTTGGGAAAATGATTAGGGTTTGAGTGCAAAAGTTGCAAAATTTTGGATGAAAAGAAAGCAAAAATGACAAATAGGGGCGGTAGAGGGTGGTTACACCCTTAACCTATGTGAGCCCTATTGACTGTTTGATTATCCTCCTATTGACTGTTTGATTATCCACTTGAATGATCAACAGTTCATAGGTGCCCACCTCACCGCATTGTACAGAGGCCACGCCCCCTCATCGAACGATCGAGACATTCGAATCAATGTGACCCAAAAGCAAATGAATGTAGTAACAAACATGTACAACATTACATTTCAAATAGAAAATCATGCTCTTCGCTCGAGGCCTTTTATATTTTTTTATGACAATCACTCGATAGTCACAGTTGGAGGCCATTGGCTGCGCGAGACTTTTAACAAAGGATATAACATTGAACTACGAAGTTAATGAATAACCATAGTGCAGAGAACTTTGTTGAGCATAAAAAGAAATTGAAAAAAAACAAACCATGGTATTTTAACTATATAAAATTGCATATGTATACATGGTTGATGGAGTTGGATTTTGCCATGGTAGTATAAACAATAATTTTTTTGATTAAGTAGGATTGGAGGTTACAAATTCAATGCATAATGTTAAATTATAGAAACACTACAAATTTTTTTGGTAAAAACAAAGTAACACCGGCTCACAAGAAAATTCAATGCATAATATCATACCTCCAACAAGTATAATAACTTAATATCATTTCATAATCCAATATTCCTACCTTCAAAATAATTCCATATCAAAGCTTTGTTGATTTTTATTATGCTCTACATTTCTTATAAACAATCGTTCTTTTGTTTAATTTTTTCTATTTTGGATAGATGTCGTGTTATATTTTCACTCAATTGGAAGTTTCATTGACTGTCTCTTACAAAGTTATCACCTTTTTAAACACCCAACAGGGGAGAATCCCATACGTACACGTCATTTTGAAATATAACACCCTGCTTGACCAATCTTCGCCTCTGAATTCATATTCCAATGCTTCTAGATACATCCAGGCCCTCGCTTTATGCTCCGAGGTCCGAACGAAAGCTAAAATTCCTACTGAAACCAGTGATTCCATTCCAGGCATGGGGTCAAATACAAGATGGCCTTCCTTCACCATCGACAGACTCCAATCTGGTAAATAGGAATATGAGAAGGAGGTCGCAGGTTCGAAATGGAAAAGCGATCGATAGAGGTCTACATAGTATCAAGCGTCGCAATCTCCTGTGCAAGGTAAGAACCCTATGCGTGGCATGGATAAACCTTGAGGAAAAATATTGCAGCAACATTTACAAGATCGAAATCACGCACCCCACCTGGAACATGATTTTTTATTACATCGTCTACACCCACGAGCTCGAAGAAGACAAAGAATTAGCGTATCTGCACATAGAAGTCCACATCCAGGAACCACTTTTCCACTATTCAAAGCTCGAATGCGGTGCCTTCATTCCGCTCAAAGAATTCATGGCCAGATCCAATAATGCAGACGGAGACTAAACCTAGTCTGTGTTGGAATTTAATTCCAACTGCATCACATAAATACTGAATTGAAATCTGATCTTCAGCAATTAATTTCAAATTGTTCGGTGCCGCAAAAATCCACTGATATTTTTCAGAATTAAAATCCCTTGCAGATAACCGTCTTATTTTTGCTGAAAAGTCATCACCGCCTTTTGTAATAAATACAAAGATAAACATCAGCAGATATTTTTTCTTAGTTTATAGTTTAATTTAGATATTTATTTTCCTATAAATGTAACACACAGCAGTTCTGTTTATCCACCAGGCAGTGCAAGAGATTTCTGAACAGTAGTTCTGTTTTCTGTCTGAGTGTAAGAATTTCTGAACAGCAGTTCTGTTTGTGTACTTTGAGCGAAGGTTAGAAGAACAAAAGTGTGTCTCTTCTGTAATTGCACAACAGTGCTGAACCTGCGATTTTCTGAGTTAGAGAAAATCGATTTCTGGAACTGAAGCGTTCCTCTTGTAACAATTAGTTTTCTGTATCAGCTTGTTTATTGTTTATAAATACAAGTTTACTGTTTTGCTGATTTTCAGTTGCTGTTACACCAAGTGTCAAAAACACTTTGATTTTACTCTGCAAGTCTATTAGTGATTTGACACCCCTTGATTTAGTTGCTGTTACACAAAGCGTCACTTTTCTTAAAGTGCCTTAGCGTCAAAAACAATTTTCTGTTTTTTAGTGTTATTAAAAAACAGAGTATTTTTTCCCGTTGCTGCAACACCACGATCAGCGTTGCTGCAACACCGATTCCTGTTGCTGCAACACCAAGTCCAGAAAACAAAATTATCAGTTTTCTGTGCAGAAACAGAGCAGTTTTGTGTTGTCTATTTGTTAAGGAATTTAGCAGAAAATTCCATCATTGTATCAGAGTTTTGTTCTATGATGTTTTGTGTTATGGAATTCATCATAAAATTCCAACATGGTATCAGAGCTAGTCTAGGCACTCAGTGAGTCGAAAACAGAGTTTGTTTTTCATTGTAGGAGCTGTAAGAAGTTTATTGAGCAGATTTTTCCAGCAGAGAAAGTCTTTTGCTTAATTTTACAGTCAGCATTTTTCTTTTAAGATGGCAGATGCTGGAATAGGTTTGAAAAATTCCCAACTGCCACAGTTCAATGGGAAAAATCACAGTGATTGGTCCATAAAAATGAAAGCATTGTTTGCTTCTCAAGGAATATGGGAGCTAGTTGAAACTGGCTATGCTGAACCTGCAGATGCAACAACGCTGACTGCTTTGACAGTAGCAGAAAGAGACCAGTTGAAGAGTGACAAGAAGAAGGATGCCAAAGCTCTCTTTCTTCTCTTCCAATCAGTACATGAAAGTGTCTTTCCATGGATTGCAGCAGCAACAAAATCCAAAGAGGCATGGGATATTCTCAAGACTACCTATCAAGGCATGGAGAAGGTGAAGACTGCAAAGTTGCAGATGTTGAGGAGAGACTTTGAAACACTCAGCATGAAGGAATTTGATACAATAGATTCATTCTTCACTCAGGTTATTGGGCTAATAACCCAGATTAGATCTCATGGTGAAATCCTTGAAGAAAGAAGGATCGTAGAGAAGATCTTGAGATGTTTACCCTCAAGGTTTGAAGCTGTTGTGGTAGCAATAGAAGAAACAAAAGATCTTTCACAGTTCACAGTGGATGAACTGAGTGCTTCTCTTATGTCTCATGAACACAGACTGAGTAGAGGAACAGATTCCTCTTTTGAGCAAGCATTCAAGACTCAGATGTCTTTCAGCCAAAGAAAAGGCCGAGGCAGAGCAAATAACAGAGGTCACGGAAGAAGCCAAAACAGAGGCAGATATTATCTTGCAAGCACAAGTGGAAGGAGCTGCAATCAGAACCAAGATGAAGGTTCAAGCAAACAGCAAGTTCATGGACAAAGGTATGACAAATCCCAAGTCCAATGTCATTATTGTAAGAAATATGGGCACTGTGCCAATGAATGTAGGAGAAAACAAAATGACATGAATAGTAGGCAGTATGTTAATTTTGCAAATGAAGAAAATAAGAATCCAAAGAATGTGTTGTTAACATGTAACATTGCACAAGACAAACAAAAAGATGTTTGGTTCTTAGACTCAGGTTGTAGTAATCACATGACTAGAAATATTGCAATGTTTGCCAATCTGGATGAAGATGTGAAATCTGAGGTAACAACAGGAGCTGATAGTAAGATATCTGTCAAGGGTAAGGGCAGATTCAGTATCCAAGCAAGAAATGGAGAACAGATGATTGTGCCAGAGGTATACTATGTACCTGGGCTGAAATGTAATCTTTTGAGCATTGGACAACTCATTGACAAAGGTTACAATGTGTTCTTCAAAGATGATATGTGTACAATCAGAGATATACCTCCAAGTAA
This sequence comes from Pinus taeda, assembly GCA_000404065.3. Classification (NCBI taxonomy): domain Eukaryota; kingdom Viridiplantae; phylum Streptophyta; class Pinopsida; order Pinales; family Pinaceae; genus Pinus; species Pinus taeda. The sequence continues at coordinate 86,448 of APFE030192324.1, forward strand.
GAAGATCATTGCACAGGTGCAGATGACCAACAATAGAATGTTTCCTCTCAAACTCAGGGCAGATTTGAATGAAGGAAAAACTATTGCAGCTGTAACACAAGAAGTCTTTTAGGAACAAGTGAAAGATGAGAATTGGTTGTGGCACTTGAGATTTGGACATCTTAATTTCGGAGCCCTGAATTTGTTGCACAGAAAAGGAATGGTAAAGGGATTGCCGTTGATTGAGAAACCGGACAGCCTTTGTGAAGGGTGCATCTTGGGCAAGCAACACAAAGAAAACTTTCCAGCAGGAAAGAGTATGAGGGCAAAAGCACCCTTGGAAATTGTCCACTCTGAAGTGTGTGGACTGATGAAAGTACCATCACTTGGCGGAAATAGATATGTTTTAACTTACATTGATGATTACACCAGAGAGACATGGGTGTATATGCTGAAACAGAAGAGTGAAGTGTTTGAGAAATTCCGCCACTTCAAAACTCTTGTTGAGAAGCAATGTGGGAATTATATCAAAGTGCTCAGAATAGACAGATGAGGAGAATACATCTCCCAAGACTTTCTGCGTTTCTGCAGAGAGAATGGCATACAAAAACAGTTCACAACAAGGTATACACCTCAGCAAAACGGTGTTGCCGAAAGAAAGAATAGGACCATTCTTGACATGGTTAGAAGTATGCTGAAGGCAAAACACTTGCCTCATGAGTATTGGGTAGAAGTTGTCACTTGCGTAGTTTATATCTTGAATAGATGCCCAAATAAAGCTGTCATGAACAAAATACCAGAAGAAGCATGGAGTGGTCAAAAGCAAACAGTCACTCACATGAGAGTATTCGGTTGTGTGGCTTATGCACATGTACCGGATCAGCTAAGGAGAAAGCTTGATAGTAAGGGGGAGAAGTGTGTGTTTGTTGGCTATTGTGATGAGTCAAAAGCATACAAACTCTATAATCCATCTACTAAGAAATTGATAGTAAGCAGAGATGTGCAATTCATTGAAGATGAAGCTTGGGATGGAAGTCTAGAAAGAACAGTGAATGTGAAGACAATTGTGTCTCATGAAGAAGAACAAGAAGGGACAGCAGCAAATAATCCTTCCTTGGTGGTTCCTCCTCCACCACAGCAAATTCAGCAAACCACACCACAAGCTGGAATCCGAACAGCCTTAAGAAGTCAAGGCAGTGCTTCTTCAAGCACACCACAGGGATCAGAAATACCCTCAAGTTCAGATGGAACTCCAAGCACACTAAGAAGACCAAGATTCAGAAATTTGAATGAGATTTATGAACAAGGAGAGGTAAGTACCAATACCGGTCTGAATTCATTATTTGCTTTATATTGTCATGTTGATGACCCAGTTCATTTTGAAGATGCTATAAATGAAGATAAATGGATTGAAGCAATGAATGAAGAAATTGGTGCAATTGAAGAGAGTAAAACATGGGAGTTAACTGACCTCCCTGAAGGCAAAGATGCCATTGGAGTTAAGTGGGTCTATAAGACCAAAAGCAATGCTGAAGGCAAGATTGACAGGGACAAAGCAAGACTTGTTGTGAAAGGCTACAAGCAGAAACAAGGCAGAGACTATGATGAAACCTTTGCACCAGTAGCAAGGATGGAAACAGTCAGAACAATGTTGTCTATTGCAGCACAACACAAATGGAATATTTATCAGATGGATGTTAAATCTGCATTCCTGAATGGAGTGTTAAAAGAAGAGGTTTATGTTGAACAACCTCCAGGTTATGAAGTTGATGGCCAAGAGCATAAAGTTTGCAAACTGAAGAAGGCTCTTTATGGGCTGAAGCAAGCTCCGAGAGCATGGTACAGCAGAATAGATGCTTATCTGATTGAGAATGGGTTTGATAAGTGTGATGGTGAACCCACACTCTACATAAAGGAAAATGACGGTAAGAGTATTATTGTTGTTTTATATGTAGATGATCTGATTTTTACTAGCAATGATGCTTCTCTCATTACTGATTTTAAAGCAGTCATGAAAAGTGAATTTTAAATGACTGACTTGGGCTTCTTAAGATATTTTCTTGGAGTTGAAGTAGACCAAAGTGAAAATGGTGTTTTTATTTCTCAAGATAAATATGTAGAAGCAGTGTTGAAGAGATTTAACATGCAGAACAGCAAGGCAGCTGTGACTCCAACTGTATTGGGGCTGAAATTGACCAAAGAAGACAACAGCAAGGATTTTGATCCAAAATTGTAAAAGAGCATAGTTGGCAGCCTTATGTACTTGACTGCAACTAGGCCAGACATTATGCATGCTGTGAGTTTAAACTCCAGATTTATGGAAAGACCGAAAGAGACTCATTGGCAAGCAGCCAAGAAGATTCTAAGGTATGTGAATGAAACGAAGGGGTTTGGTATTTTATACTCCTCTTCTGAAAGTTTCATGTTGACAGGTTACAAGGACAGTGATTGGGCTGGAAGTGTTGATGATAGGAAAAGCACATCAGGATATGTGTTTCATATAGGATCGGGAGCCATCTCATGGGCTTCCAAGAAGCAACCAGTTGTGGCTTTGTCAACAGCAGAGGCAGAGTATGTGGCAGCAATAGCAGCAGCATGCCAAGCAGTGTGGCTGAGAAGAGTTCTCAGATATTTGTGTCATGAACAAGAAAATGGCACAACCATTTACTGTGGCAATAGCTCAGCAATAGCTTTGTCTAAAAACTCTGTTTTTCATAAAAGAACAAAGCACATAGATACCAACTTTCACTTCATACGTGAATTGGTTAACAATGGTGAGATTGTTTTGCAGCACTGCAGAACAGAGGATCAGCTGGCTGACATCTTGACAAAAACATTGCCAAAGAAAAGTTTTGATCATTTCAGGAAATGCCTGGGTATGCAGCAGTTGAAATTAAGCGGGAGTGTTGGAATTTAATTCCAACTGCATCACATAAATGCTTAACGAAGATTTGATCTACAACAGTTATTTCAGATTGTTCGGTGCCGCAAAGTCTTCTGATATTTTTGAGCATTAAATTCAAAAATTAAATCCCCTGCAGACAACCGTCTTATTTTTGTTGAAAAGGCATCACCGCCTTCTGCAATAAATACAAAGATAAATATCAACAGATATTTTACTTAGTTTATTGTTTAATCAGATTTTTATTTTCCTATAAATGTAACACACAGTAGTTCTGTTTTCAAGTGCAAGAAGGTGTAAGCAAAAAAAGAACAACAGTTCTGTTTTCTGTCTGAGTGTAAGAAATTTTAGAACAACAGTTCTGTTTCTGAGAGGAGGTTAGAAGAACAAGAGTGTGTCTCTTCTGTAAATGCACAGCAGTGCTGAACCTGCGATTTTCTGAGATAGAAAATCGATTTCTGGAACTGAAGTGTTCCTCTTGTAACAGCTAAGTTTACTGTATCAGTTTTGTTCACTGTTCATGAATACAAGTTTTCTGTTTTGCTGATTTTCTGTTGCTGTTACACCAAGTGTCAAAAACACTTTGATTTTACTGTGTAAGTCTACTAGTGATTTGACGCCCCTTGTTTTAGTTGCTGTAACATCAAAGCGTAAATTTTCTTAAAGTGACTTAGCGTCAAAATCGTGTTGTCGTTACACCGAGTGGCTTGACGTCAAAACTCGCGTTGCTGCAACACCACGAGCAGCGTTGCTGCAACACCAAACTGTGTTGCCGCAACACAGTTTCCAGTAAGCAGTTTTTCTGTGTTAATAGAAACAGAGTATTATTTCGCGTTGCTGCAAAACCAAATCTTGTTGCTGCAACACCAAGTCCATAAAATGAAATTTGCAGTTTTCTGTGCAGAAACAGAGCAAAAACAGAGCATTTTTGTGTTGTCTATTTGTTAAGGAATTTAGCAGAAAATTCCAACATGGTATCAAAGCGTTGTTCTCTGGTCTTTGTGTTTGAAATCACCATAAAATTACAACAACATTTGGGTAAAATAAAGTTAAAGAATATTAATAAACTTCATGTTTAACCAAGTTAAAATTAAATTAAGTTAATAAAAAAATGGATAGATTAAGCTATGAATTAAAGATATATAATAATTGATAATTAATAAATTAAGAAGTTAGCATAAATTAAGTAGTAGATTGGTGTAAGGCTTCCCTGCAGAGTTTCGAATTGGTGTGGGTGGGGTCTTATGAGAGCCTTAGCTGACGGGAGCGGAGGTCGTTAACAATCTATCTAGCTCTATTTTCAATTTCCTTTTCTAGCAGGTCCAGACCGTATGAATAATATTAATTGGTGGCAAGTCTAGTGAGTATGAATGATATTAATTGATATGAAAGAGGGAAAATTATAATAGAGTGGGGAAGAAAAGGGGAATATATATAACGTAATAAATAGCATAAATTAATATGAAATAGGGAGAATAGTTGTGTTGGAAGAGGAAATTGTATATTATAAAATGAAAAGTAAAGGGAAATTTGATAAATTAAAATAAAATGAAATAAATTTAATATGTAGTATTGTTGTTTAGTATCTGGGTTTTATATAAAATGTAATTGATAGCAAAAGTATAAAAAATTTTAATTATTAAAATTGATGATTTGCAAGCTTCTATTTTGTAAGCGACATGATAATAATTTATATTTTTTTCAATTTTTTAGATTTCTACTTTACAATATTATTATAAATTTTCAAAATCTTAAAACAAATAAAATTGTTAAAATTTTTAAGTTGGTGACTTTTATATTTGAATTCACAATGTTAAGATTCAATAGGTGTTTAATTAAAACAATGAAATTACTATTTTGCATTAAAATCTTTTATAACAAAAATTTACACAAGAAGTGGTATCAATTGGCTTTTGTTTGTTGTCTATCTTCTTAAATAACTAGTGCATCTACAAATGCTTATAAGTCTTTACCTTACATTATGACTCCTACACAAGTTGCACATACAATAAAGATAGCTATTAAACATATATAAAAATGTTTGAAAGAAAAACATTATATATTATAAAAGGAACAAATAATTAATTACGAAAAGGCATGTTGAATTAGGGGCATACCAAAGAGCTATAAATATTTATAATGGAGTGGGCATTGTTTTTCTTAACAATACAATATATTTTTTTGAAATATGTTGTTATTAAATGAATAATTATGTTTGAGGCATTTTATATTTTTATGACAAAAACAATAGAAAAATATTTAAAAGTATTGGGATACTTTAAGTTATTAATAGATTAGACAAGTAATAAATGTAAAATTGAGACTATAATATAAGTTGTATTAATGTAGAAAGAAACTCAAATGCATCAAGAATTTAGAGGAAGAACTTAAATTGTATCTACAAAAATATCTTTATGCTGATATAGGAAGTGATAGAAAATCACAAAGTGTTTTTTGGATTTTTTTGTAGCGCAGCTTAAAAGACATTTTGTTAAATATTTCCCATTATAACATAGGAATATTTTATTTACATAGTGACATAAATAATTTTTTATGCTTTTCTTAGATTACAATATAACCTGCATAGACAGGTATAATAAGAGAAGTTAGGAAATTAATTTAATGATGTTGTTAGTGTATAATTGGTTACCATGAGTGTTTAAGTTTGCAATCATCTTCTGGATTAAAGTTGTTTGCTTGTTTTTTCAAGTTCTAAGGTTCTCAAATAATATGGAATGAGTATTTGGTTATGCAAATAAATAGAGTGTTGTTTGGAAATAATAAATTTGGTAGAGAAAGCATGAATGGAATTGATGCTATTTTCTTTTTTATATGAGATTAGGTAGATCAATTAGTTTGGTCGATGTAGAATTTACCAAAAAATAGGGAATTTGATAAACACCTTATGGAAACAATGGAATGGATTTATGTTTGATGCTTTTAAACTGAAAATTGAAGCCTACAACAAGAAGAAAAAGCTGAAAAAATTTAGAGGCTACAGATTCTGGAGGAAGAGAAGAAGAGAAGTAAATCTAGTTGAAGTCAATTTTTCAAATTGTAAACCTAGTTGAGACATAGACCAACAAGCATCTTATTAAATTTTTAAGTGGTTGTAATCAAGAGGGAGTGTTGGACAATCTAATTCCAATCATCTTTTAGGTGGCAAAGCCTTCAATCCAAGTGTCCGAGTTTAGATTCAGTTAAGTCTAGTTTAGTCAATTTTTACTCTAGTGATTTATTACTGATGTTTCCAAGGTAATCTTATCCAACTGATTGCTAATACTGAGAAGAGCAACTCTACTCCACATTTTTCTCTTCATTTTTTGTCACTCCCGCTTTCTTAATAGAAAACATACACAACATGTGCATAGATAGTGATGATGGGTAGTATTGGTGTTATTCTTTTGTTGGATCACTGACTGAAATGGTGTCCATGAAGTCACCATTTTGCAGTGCTAGTGCTAGTGCTAGAGCAAGATATTCCATTTCTTTTCCTAACATGCATTTGCAACTTTAGCTTTGTGAGAATGACTGAGGTTGATTTTATCTATCATGGAATGACCTTTGTTATAATGAATGCCTTATTTAGCTTAATTTTAATTATATATATATATATATATATATATAAAAAATTTTTTCACCATTTCTCATGATTGGTGATCATTTATGATCAAGGGAAAGATACTTTTTGCGTTACGAACCAAAATAGGTTGTTCTTCTTTATAGGAATTAGAAGTGTCAAAAAATTGTCATCAAAACCATGCAAAATGGCAAGCTAGATTCTCTTTTTGGAATCTACATAACTTTGGTATATATTTGTGTTTCTTCATCTAAGTATGGGGCTCAAGATGATCTTTGCAATGGACTTTTGTTTTTAAGTGTGTTTTCTTGAAAAAAAATCCTCTTTATTTTTTGATTTAATTTGTATAGAATTTGTTAAGGATTCATTGAGATGACATGTTTGACTAGTGAGCTTTGCACAATCCAAGTGCTCTATAGATTTTTTAGGGTGTTGAATCCATATTAAATAACAAAAATTAAAGTTTCAACCCAAAATATTTCACTAAGTTCTAGCTACAAATATGTTAGAAATTCCAAAAAAAACACACTTAAAAATAACTTGCTCTACAATAATGAATACGTTATTACGTCAAATTTTATTATATATCATATTTTTTTAACCCGATCATCCACCCACATATATATATATATAATATTTTTTACCATTTGTGATGATCGAAGATCATTGATGATAAGGTAAAAGAGATTTTTTTTAGCTACGTATCAAAAGAGGTCCTTTGCTTTATAGGAATCCAGATCAAAAGTTTCATAAAATTGTTATTAGAACCATGCATAATGGCTGGCGAGATTCTCTGGTTGAAATCACCGAAAGTTTGACCCAAATGCTTGTTGAATCATCTAGTTGGGGGCTTCAATATTATTGAGATTGTCATGACTATCATAAACATAGTATTAAACTCCTTTCATGATATTTTTTTAATAAAATATTTTTAAAAAATAGTATTAATCTTGTAATTTTCAAATGAATATCAATTTGAATGCTCCTCGGAGATTGTAACATTTTTATAAATTAAAAAAAATAGTATTAATTTTATAATGTTTAATGCATATCAACTAGAATGCTACTTGGAGTATTGGAAATATCTCCATCAAAGTTATAATTGATGTATTATTCTAATTTTTTAAAAAGATTTGTAATTTTTGTTTTCTAGTAAATAAGCAACATTATATTTCATTAAAAAAATATATATATCAAAGCATACATCAAATTCACGAATCAAAAGTTAGTCAGAACCATACAAAGAGACCAAATTTTAAGATCATTACCCAATAACATGAGTAGAAAAAGAGTGTTACACTATCATAAATTAATATCAAAACTAAAGGAATGTGTTTCTTGTATATGAAGCACATCAAACAAATACAAAGAGACAACATCAATCTGACATCAAACCCACAGTAGCCATGGTGAGCAATAGAAAAGGAGCTCTAAAGAGAAATATAGACAATGACATGATATAGGCACATCACCAACACCAGAATATATTGCCAACAAAGTGACTAGCAATCAAGAGTTATATTGCCAACTCCATATGCATACAACCAAGCCCAAAACGTTTAGTCGCAAAACACATCCACAAGGTCATGATGATAATTGCATCTACCCAGAATATGATCCAGAAAACATGCGATCAAAACCAAATGGAAACCTTCATTTGTCCGTGATTAATGAATTATGGTCCAAAGAAGAGAGAACATGAGTGTTCCTGCTATGGGAAGGAGAATCTATGAGGTCCCCTGAACCAGAATAAGAAATCAAGAAAGCCTCCACCTTTTCCAATTGTTAATCCACATTGTTAAGAAAAATCAGATAAGTCATGGTCTCTCCTAGGCATAGCACATAGAACTCAGGTGCCATATTATTTGACTTATTGATGCTACAAAGTACACAATCACTGATAAAAAGAACTTCTTGCATCTTCAACTAGTAAATTTTCTATTGTAGATTTGCAACTTTCTCACCAACACCAAGGTGGCCATCAATTTGCTATGTTATTTTCTCATTCGCTGGAGTCTCATTCTATGTGTCATACACAACTTGGCCACATTAAACCATATCTCTTATTGAAGAAGAGATTAATTTCCTTTTAGATCAAGCACTATTTTTTGCCTAAACCACGAAAACAAATGTTGACAATTTGCATCTCTATCATATCGAATTAGAAATTCATGTTGAAAGTATCAAGTTGCAAAATCAATTCCATAGTTACAATCTTTTGCATCGGTGGTTGTTAATTACAAAATCAATTCAACTATTACAATCCTTTTAACCTGTGGCCTTCACATTATATTGGCTAGTTCGGTTGTCACATCTTACTTATATTAGATAAGAAAGTGAAATTATTGCAAAAATTGATTCCGAGTATAATGGCTTGCCTAGTATGTTTTGCTTAGACTTTGGATGTATTGCAATGATTGGTGGTTGGAGTGGACTATGGTTATGGCCATGGAATACCTATTACTAACTTGTATCAATTTTAATCTTAAAAGGTTCTTGGAAATTAGGCATGGCCAACACTAGTGCTTCACTTATTTTCCCTTTTATTAGTTCTTTGAAACACCCATGTTGTTATTTTCCTAAATGAAAACTCTTCTTTTTTTTGTTATGGCATGCATTGGTTCAACTATTATTGAAAATTTGAAATAAACTTCCTCATAGATTTGTGTTTACCTAGATGAAAGTTGTTATCTTTGTCACATGTTATGGGAAGGCCATTTTTCAATGCCTTCAATCATGGGTGGCTCAAGCTTTATCTCTTCTCCACAAATCACATATCCAAGGTACACCAAGGACTCCCTCCTAATTTCATACATAAGGAATTAACTACTTCTTCCATAGTGTGTAGTTACCTATTTCCAATGTTACATGTGTTCTTCTTAATTAGAACTAATGATTTGACGTCATCCAGATTTATGATTATAAACAAAAGCTATAGATAGACAAAGAATGTTTTTCATCAAATGCATACAAATTGTAGGTCCATTATAGAAATGAAAATGCATAACTAAGCATGTAGAGAAGCCATCCCATATCTTGAATGTTGTATTCTAAGTGTGTTCGTCTTTTACTTTCATTTGTGGATACCTTGGTTTAAGGTCAAACTTTGTGAAGAATTTACCTTGCTTCAACTGATCCAACACGTCATTTATCTATGGAAAGATAAACTATTACATTTGGGAGAAAAGCTAACCTTATTTCGATGTTAAAATTGTCAGAAAAATTTCATATAAAAATATGCTAAATGGCACCAAAATGTTTTGTAATGTAAAATTACTAATAGTATATTTGTCTAATAAGTGGTGTTTAAATGATGGATCACATGGTAGAGATTATGTCCTAAGATATCTGGATTTTGACATTAGATTTATAGCTCATTAATATCGATCTGAAATGTATGAATGTAGGAAAACCAATGAAATTGATAATCAAACTGATTATAACATTGCTTAATCGAATGAAAGTCGATGTTTATGATATAGTTATCATGCTTCAATAATGGTAAATTGATTTTGTTAAAGTGTGCCTACTTGATTTAGAGATATCAAACTACTATGATAGAAGCTTTCAAAAACATCAATGACATGTATAACCAACATCAAATTGTTTTTTTTTTTTTTTTTTTTTTAATAAAATTAATATAAAAGTGTTTAAATGTATGAAACAATATGAATCATTAAAAAACCTTGATTTTTTATATAATTAAAAGATTATTTAATTGTTATAATGTTATTATAAAAACATTCAATTTTCTTAAAATAAATAATACTTACTTCAATAATTAAAATAAATTACTTATTTTTTAATATATAAAATATAATTAAACTCTATCTTATTTATGTAAGCTATTTCAATAATATTTATTTAAAAATAATATTTATTTAAATCGTTATATCAGCTTAACTTATGAAATTTCCTAAATATATATTGGTGAGACATCCCAATATTGATTTGTAATTATCATAAAGGAAAAAAAATATTAATAATAAAACAATATTTTGTACCGATCTTTAAAGTACATCTTTATTTCATTCGAAACTTGAGGTAGCATCGACTTATCTTTGAAGTAATTTTTTCTTATTATTTGTTCCATTGTTTTTGATAAATTTCTCATTGTCTTATCAAGTTGAATTTGTAGCCATTAATTTTAATTGATTTTACTAAATATTGGTACCATGTTTTACAAAAGTTAAATATGAGATGTATATATATCAAATTTGTTTAAATTATTATATAAAAAAAATATGGGAATTGAAAATATTAATAATTAAACATATATTTTGTTACCGATTTTCAAAGTAATATTTTTACTTCATTAAACATTTGAGGTAATGCATAATTGCCCTTTTAAGAATTTTTTTTATTTGCATGCATGTATTTGAATAAATTTCTCATTTGTTTATCCAGTTTATCTGGAAGAAAATTACTTTTAATGTTATTTTGAATAAACATTTGGGTCCATATATTTTATAAAAGTTAAAATATTGCATATTTCAACGATGGTAACTATGATAAACTTGTTGCTACATAATAATACACCATATTTATAGAAATTGATTTGATTTCTTATTTATATGGAACTAATCAAATGCTTAACCATATTGACAACAATTTATTGTGCTCATCCATTTAAACTAAAAAGCTTAAAAATGTATTATCTGACTTTTAATCAATTAAATGAAAAGTAATAAGAAAAGTAATTATTTTCGTTTTAACAATAATACTCATTAGTTTTAAATATAATTAAAATACTTATATATTCAATTTTAATTTTAAATCAATAAACATAAACAAGTTTTATAATAATTTTATTTTCCCAAGGAAAAATCTTAATTTTAATTATATATTTTGAAAATTACATGTTTAGGGATGCTTCAAAAAAACATATATCAAAAAATTTGTGCCAAGATAACAAATTTTTATAATTTATTTAAATAATGAAACATGAATTAAAACCTTTCATAAAAATTTTTTTATAACTCGTTTTAAACAAAACAATTTAAAAACACACCACACTTAGTAGAATTTGATTTCTATTTTTATTAAAATCTTAACTTTCATTATATATTTGAAAATTACATGTTGTAGATGCTTCAAAAAAACATAGATAAAAAAATTAGTGCCACGATAAGAAATTTTATAATATTGTTTTTAAAAATAAAACATTTAATTAACACCTTAATAATTTTTTTTATAACTTCTTTAAAACAAAACAATTTAATACACTACATATAATAAAGCTTGATTTTCATTCTTATTTATATGGAACTAATCAAACACAAAACAACAACAATT
>APFE030192325.1:18386-39407 GCA_000404065.3 Pinus taeda
ACAATATCTTTAATGTTATTTATGTTTTGCAATGCATCATTCTTGTTGATCTCCCAATAGTTTAACCAGGCCCTTGTGCCTTTATGCCACCCTCGATTGAGCCTTAGGTGGTTTTGGCTCGAATTTAGAGCTAGCTTAGGAAGTCTATGATCGTTTATGTTATTGAGTTTGTGCTTGTACAACAGAAACCTAATCATAGCTAGGCTCTCAATAACAGAAATACCTGCTTCTATAAGGAGAATAGGATAGGGTGTATTACTTTTAATTTTCAGGTTATAAGTTATAAAGCGCTTTTGGATTTGCTCAATCTTTCTCCTCTCTGGAGATGCTACAGCCCCAAACTTCACAACCATATAAGATAACAGGAATGACTAAAGTTTCAAAGAGGAACTTCTTTTTATCCCACATTACGAGGTTTGCAGTTTTACAATTATTTTCAAGACCAAAATAAGCTTTCCATCCCCCATTGATCCTTTTCTCAATGCTATGGTTCCAGTTGAGCTTGTGATGGATATCAATTCCTAGGTACTTGTAAGAATACACTTCCTCCAAGTTATTATTGTCATACATAAAATTAGCACAAGTGTCCTTCTTGGATTTGATAATCATAACTTTTGTTTTGTCTGTGTTAACAGTCATACCCATGGTAGAGCAGAAATCCTTAAGAAGCTTGAGTTGCTTATCAAGATCAGAAGGGCACCTTGCCAAAAGAACAATATCGTCAGCGTAGAGAAGAAGGATAGTGACTATCCCAGCTAAGATTGTGCCACCACATCTTGGGTTAAAATACTACATATTAATGTTAAAATAGGTTAACATTATCCTCTGTTTTTATTTTAAAGTTACAAATTTACAGCGGCAAGGAAAAAAAAACAATGAACAACTGAAACAGAAAATTGAATTTGTTAATGAAATTGAATAGTTGAAACAGAAAATTGAATTTGTTAGTGAAATTGGAATGAACATCTTACAGACATTCATCTCCTAAACTTAAGAAAAATACACCTGTTAAAAAGAAAAACAATTATAATTAAGAAAAATACACCTGTTAAAAAGAAAAGCAACTATAATTGTACATCAATATCTCAAAATGCAATTATAATTATACATCAAAATCTCAAAATGCAAGATGTATATTTATTGCCATTTTTTGCCATTTTTTGGTTGCTAACAAGATGTGCATTTATTGCCATTTCAATAGTATTCTCAGCATGCATCTTGTCATCTTGTTCGCCTGGACCCATCTCCACTGCTCATGACAAATCCACTTTTTCCAGGTTTCGCGTATTTTAATTAGAAATGAATTTCTGTTCTGCGCTACCTTTCCTGTTTCTGTTTAGGATTTCTTGAATCAATGTTAAACATGTTGTTTGCATGTATTTTTAAATTATAACCAAATTTGAGTTTTTGTACCTTACATATGTTTTTGAATTATAAAGGAAATTGTGTTCCAGTATGCTTTGGGTTTTAAATATACGTAAAAAATATATTTAATGCTTTTTATATGATAATTAAAAAGGTTATTTTTTTTTAAATTATAAAGAAAATTCTGTTGTGATACGTGTAAGATTTATTTTTTAAATAAATGTTAATTAAATGTTTTGTTTTTTAATTGGGGCTAGCACTAACAACAACTAAGGGAGTGAGGGCGCCCCACCATCTTCATCCACTTTGAAGAGGGTATAAAGATGCATGTCAAGCATTCTTTTTGTTGCAAGTATGCGAAAATTTTCTAGAGGAGGAAGGGGTTTTATATGGCAAAACTGGCTATATAGGAAATCATTGGATGAGTGTGGGTATGGGAGGTAAGCTGGTGGGAGAATTTGGAGGTATGGGCTCATGGGGTGGCATTTTGGTTGTGCCAACCCCTGCTCCTTAAGTTGCGGAAAATTGGGAAGGCGCTCAAGCCAATTCTGATGGCATTGTCAAATTCTTTGTTGTGGTTTGTAGCAAGCGAATTTGGGACTCAGGCATAAGATGCCTTCCCAAATCCATCTTCTGCATCTTCATGGTATTGTCAAGAAGGGAGAGGTAGGACGCGGGCAAAGAGGAAAAATCGCTAGAGAGCTCTTTGACTTTTAGTCGTTTGTTAAAGTTTGTATGCCCAATTTTAAGGCTAGTTTACATTTTTGCACAAGAACCCTTTATCTTCTTTCACCTTTGTTATTTTTTGAAAGAGGACTATGCATAGGCACTTATTTGTTTTGGGGGCAGAAGAGGGATCTCGACTTATTGAGAGCATAAGAGGTTGTTCCTTCAAAGAAGCATGTAAGACATCTGATTCAGGTTTTCTCATTTAGATTTTCCCCTTCTCCATTTTTACTTAATTAGATAAACTTGAACACACAGAGTAGAAAACTGAGTATAGGCACGAGGTTTGCTAGACTCGACACGGTTTCATGGTTCGACCAAAACTTTCTTTACAAATAGATCATATTTTCTGTCAAGACTTCATCGGCTAGAATTTACAACCAAGTACAAAGAAGACATGCACAGGATTGGCCAAGCGTTGTAGTGTCACAAGACTCCTTCAACATCAGCCACTTATCATTCAGAAACCAGAACAAAGTGTAGGCACAACACTTATTCACATAGGGTAGACAAACAAAAAACTCACACAAAAGGAAAAACAAGATGAGAGAAAAGGAGTGCACAACAAGCAAACAAAACTAGAAGACAAGAAAGCGAAATGGTCAAAGCAAATAGGATGTGAAACCGGAATAAGAAAACCATGATAGGCTACGAGCGAAAAACGAGTGCAAGGAAAGGAAAGCTAAGATGCAACTAATCCTACTCCTATACCAACAAATAAACGATCGGGGCTACTTGAAATGAAATTTTCAGTGAAGCCACCATAATCACTCCTAACCTGCATCCACAAAGACACAAACACTTAAAACAGATAAAAAGTAGTGTGCAAAAGAAAATACAAAAACTCGAACAAGTTGCACATGGAAAGGAAGGTCGTTCCTATGGGCATAAAGATGTGTCACAACCACTCAATACATGTGCTTACCTTTTTTATGGATACCCTTTCTAAACAAACCTTGAAAACTTCTTGCAGGTGCATCCTCATCTGCGTTGAGATTCTCAGCAAGCTCGAGGAAGGATTGAAGGTTGTTACCTGCAATGGAGCTTTCCAAGTAAGATTGTTCCAACCATTGAATGATTGGATCATGAGACTCATAATGGTTGTTTGGATAACCTCGTGATTGTGAGAGGGTGAATTTTCGATTTGACAGATGGGATCACGATGGGAACCTTGTAAGAAAAAATAAATTTGATCATTGGCAACATTCTTGACAAGAAAGTGAGGACCTACCATAACCATCAGCAAAGGTTGAAGTGCCTCACCTGCTTGATAGAAGTCTGAAGGGAAATATGGTGAACAATGAAGACCAGAGAGTGCAAAGCAAATGCCATTAGATGTGTTGTTGGGAAAATGCTGAGCTGAATGACAATCACCCCAAATAGAGAAATGATCAGATGACCTTGTTGGGGCATCAGATTCCCAGTTTGCAATTTGAACAATCTTGCAAATGCTCTACACAATCAAACCAAATTCGTTGTAAGCTAAATATGAAAAATGGATTTGGAGTGTAAGGTTCGCAAGAAGACCAAGGAACTGATCATGAGAGGGAAAATTCAATAAGTTTGATTGCGGGCAAAGACAATATTTGAGATGATCAACTTCCCAATTCCATGACTTCATGAGAATTGGGCACTCCCAACCCGAGTTTGATGTAAGAGAAGTGCATGAAGACGGATGCACTATGACAGGTTCGTGGATTCGGTCATCATTGAAGTTTTGAAAATTTGGAAGATCACACTCGAAATACCAAACATTTGTTACACGGGGATCCACACTGAATGAAACCATGCAGATAGACTGATTGTGCATGAGAAGCCACATCTGATTGGATTCTTGGGGCTTACAAGAGTCACGAGGTTTTGACATAACCATCAACGGACATTGAAGTGCCTCGAATCCCTGGTGCATCCAGGAACCTTCCAGAATTACATAATCACATTTTGAAGCATGAACCAGGTCATGCATGGCTTGAGAGTGGTTGTTGTTACTGATTTCAAAACTGCTCTCAGGATGGCAGCCATCTCTATCATAGGTTGCACCAAATTTTTCAACTTCAAAAAGCTGACTTGAAGAGTCGTCTTCATGCAAGAGAAGAGATGATGAGGAATGGGAAGTACACACTGTGATTAGACTATTTTCAAATCCATCATGGAAAGTCTCACTTCCTTGTGTCAGTTGAGGAGATACCTCATATGATGAAGAAACAAGAGAATGCAGAGTATCTCCGATGCATGTGGATGCATTCTGAATGGTAGGACACAAGGGCAAGTGAGGTGAAGAGGAAGTTTCGATATGAATGTCTTCTTTGACCGAAGCATATTCCAGATCTGAGTTAGAGTCTTCATGAGAAAATGGAAGATCACATGATGTGCTTGGGTGTTATTCATAGCATATGGAAGTATGGGGATGATCACTTCCCAAGACTGGGGGTTGATCGAAAGAATTAATTGTACAAGATGTTCCATCGAGAATGGCAGATTGAGAATCATTCAAGAATGGAAGTTCATTATTTTGGCATGAACAATTTTGAAACAGAGAGGAAGATTGATAATGTCCTCACTTTTTTATTCTGCTTCATGTGTAACATGACTTCCTTGCACCTGATTGCAATTTGAGCGAGTAGCTTGAGAATCAAGAGAATGAGAACAATTGGCTAGTGGAACAAATTGATCAAGCGAGTCATGGTACAAGGAGTCATGGCTTGTAGATGATGGAGGATGGTAGAGATGCAGATCAGATTCAATACTTGAGTTATGAATGGTGATGTCCTCTTACGGAATGGAGGAGTGAGTCTTCACTATAGGCTTCCTAAGCCATTCTGGATCTTCCTCCATAGAAGCGGGAGGCAAATGAAAAGATGGGTTGGGGACATGCTTGCATATTTATCGGTTTTTCAATCACCACAAGGGGGCACCCACATCGGGACCTAAAAAGGAGGAGGACAAGGAACAAAGAGGGTTTTGGGATCCTCCTCTACAATATGAGGTGCCTCATGATCCACAAGAGCTGGGGGGGAACATAAATTAGGAGGTTCACTGTATTGAGAAACATGAACCAAGCATTTAAACTCTTCTCTAAAGAAATTGAAGTTCAAAAGTTTTTCAAGAATTTCATAATGGAGGTAAAGGAAGTGATCATCAAAATCCTCAACTGATTCGTCAGGCGCCATTCTTAAATGGGAAAAATTTTCATGGAAGTCTTGATGGCTATACTCATCGAATGTTTTAGTCATCATTTCGGCAAGTTGACCAAATGAATCGATAGAGGAAAAGGGTAATGCGTGACACCATTTCTTAACACGACCTTCAAATGTGAGGGTTAATAATACAATCCATACATCTTCGTACTCTATCTTTTGGCGTAGGAAAAAGTTTATAACTTGACGCACATGTGCACGAAAATATGGTTCACCCTCACCACTGAAATTTAACTTGGATAGGTCATGGATAACTTTCTTGGGGATGGTACATTCGAACTTTGTAGAAAGACATCTGGGGCTTATGATATTGCGAAGAGCTATTTTTAAATAAGAGATTCAAACTAGACTCTATAAGAACAGCCTGCCATCTGGCCCTCCTTCTAGTGCCATTTTGTTGATGGTATTGGACCCGCCAACGCCAACAAAGGGGTTCTCCTAGGTATGAAGTCCCAACTAGACCTCACACCGTTTGGTATAGGAGTCCTATCCAGTACGATGGACTGGTTGCCATTATCTTAGAGATTTTTCCTTAGATCTTTCTTTTCAGCACATGAGATGTTATGCTTGTGAATTCAAAAAATGAGGTGAGTATACCTGGCGAGTGCATATTAAACTTGTGTCTAGGTTCTCTTACTATAAAGGAGAGGGTAAAAGTGAGCCTCCAAATGAGAGATAGTAATACCACCTAGGGAGAGACACAAGTGAAAAAACAATAAGGGTTTGTCTAGCATCCAGTAGAATAGTCCACAATTAGATGCAACAGTCGTTAAAAACAAAATGTAAGGGAAAACACACACATCATCCAATGGAGTAGTCCACAGGGGGGTGACAGTCGTTATAACCAAAGAAAATAGGAATGGTCTGTCTAATTTCCAGCGGACTGGTCCACATGGACGAGACAACAATGATATACAATACGACACATATTCAACAATGTAAGTACTAAAATAATTGAAGTAGTTTAACTATCTTATTATAGGTTAAACAAACATGCATTACAAACGTTTAAATAATATTCTTACAAACAAATACAAAACATGCGTGAAACGTGCTGGCCTGAGATAGGTTTCTGAATTAAGCAAAAGTTCCAAGACACATCTGTACACCATACATCACTAGCCCCAATAGTGGGACATTGGAGCCACTCCTCGCTCCTCAAAGAAAAGACTATGGACTCTCAAGGTTATGTGGGAGGAGGCAAGGTGAAAATTCCTTTGCTTATACAATGAAGGGGTATATATAGCCAAGGAGAGCAGTGCTAACTACTTGCCTGCTCTGTGCATTTCTGGAGAGAAATGTTAGCTTCCTGCCTGCTCTGTGCATTTCTAGAGAGGAGTGTTGGTTGGGCAGCTGAGGGACAACACTGCACAGATTATGGAGATAGTGGGTTTCGAAGAAGGGAAGGACACTGGAGGAGACCACCGTGCAATTTTAGATGCCAAGGGAGGCTGGGGTTCTTGCACATTGCGTAGTTCCAGTAGGCAAGAAAAAGATTAATGGTTATAGAAACAAAGCATGTAGTTTCGGAAATATGGATGAGGCTAGGTTCCTCAAGAAACTAGCTAAGTGTGAGATTAGCGAAAGCGATGTAAACAATGATAGAACTTGACTATGATCACACACTGGAGCACTTAATGATACAACATAGAACATTCAAAACATATAAAAAATACTCTACTTGATGCAACAACCTTCGTGACAAGAGAGCGTGAAGTGAGTGTGAAACATGTCTATGTAATGAGAATAACTCTTACGCACAAATCTTTCCCCTTGTAGCAGAACAAACTTCCCTTTGCCTGACAAATGATAATTGCCATGCCCAAAGATGACACATGTTGGATAAAGATGGGAGTGTGGACAACTCTTAAGATCAAGGAGGGGGCTCGAGATCATCAGCTTACAAATAAGTGACCAAGGAACGATCGATTACAAGATCCATGGTAGGCTCTGAAAATTGGATGCAGGCCAAAATAATGGAACTTCACACAACAACAATGTTAAACACACCCATGGTGAAGATAAAATATGAAGGATAAGCATTAGATGTGTCTATTATTCACATGATATATGTTTATAATACATTGGAGTGACTTTTGGATTCATCTTCTAAGGTCTCCTAGACTTCCTTTGGTTATTCAACTTCCACACCATAACCCTTAGCAGATTAGGTGTCCAACATTCCCCCCCTTAATCTGAAGGAGTATATACGAGTCCAAGAAGAGAGCTATAATACAAAATTCAATAATGGACGACAGCAATAAGATGCATGTGCTCTCTGAAATGATGGTATAAGGTGATTTTTTAAGGATGACCATCAACACTGGAACACTTAGTGCAGTTCTTGAAAATCTTCCAAATCTAGCAAGAAATTGAAATCTTCTGCTAGAGGAAATGTCCCTAAGGCTTTACAGAGGGAGAACTTAAACCTAGAAAAGGGAGGTCTAAAACCTGTGATGGTTTAAGGATGACCACCAGCTCTAAAATTCTTAATGCAATTCCTAGAACTCTTCCAGAACTGGAAAGAAGTTGAAGTCTTCTGCTAGAGGAAGTGTCCCCAATTATTTGAAGAAGAAGAAGCTCAACATGAAAAGGGAGGTCTCAACCCTGCATATATTGTTTAAAGATGGCCACCAACCAAAGGCATACTCAGGCACATACCTTTCTTTCACTACAACTCTAAATTTGGTATGGCAGGTTGTGGCTTAGGTTCACTTGATGTGGCTTTGAAGCTTGTATATGACCATCACTTCCCCCCTATACAAGGTGAGATGATGGAGAAAACTCAATTGCAAGACTTTTCAATACTTTAGAACAAATTCTGACATATGACTGAAATATCTTCTTGGTTTTTGAAGCCCATTTCCAAGAAGCGATCCAAGATGAATCTGCATTCTTGCAGGAGGCTTGTTTTTGAAGCATCTGTTTGAAGAATGATTTTGTTGACTATAATGCTTGCACGGGGGAAGATAAAAACAATGATCTTTCACATGGCCAACTCGATCACAATGTTGGCATCGGGAAATCTATTGTTTTGAAGGAGTAGGAACAGGTGAATATGAAATATCATGAAGAAATCCAACACTCTGAAATTGGATTGGCTTGGAATACTCTAAAATATGAAAGGACACATCCTTGTCATATCCAAGACCGGTTTTGTTTCTATTATTGACAATCTTTCCCCAAGGTTTGATAATTGGCTTGGGAAGTGCAGGCTGAATTTTTTCTTTTGCATGCAAATATGCTCTTGCACTAAGCACGAAATGTGAATCAACCTCAACCTTATTGATTTCATCACTTACTGGATGTTCATGGATGTTTGTTTTAACCTTGAACAGAGGATTGTTTTGAGTAGAAAAAAATTTAGAATGACAACTATGTTGAAGCTCATCTCGCTGGAATTGAAATTATAGTTGTAAAAACTCTATCTTTTCATGTGCATTCCGCAAACAGGTTTGAATGTTGGAAAGAGACGATTTTTTTATTCGGATTGTGTCGTCAACAATAGATTGTATCATAGTTTTCAATAACTCTAATACTTCACCAATCAGAGCCATTTTTTAGCAAATCAACCTCAAAAAATAGTAAAACAATGAGGAACTCAATGCTAAACTCCAAAATCCAATATAACACAATCAACAGTAGATAGCATATAATGCAAATAATGTACAGACCAACTTGCATGTACTCCCCTATTGCATCATCTTTTGCCAAACCTTTGGGTTAATTGGCAACCAACAACACTCCCTTAATCCAATCACCTGTACTTGGCTAAGAAGAATCCAAAAGGCTCAAACAAAATATATGGCTATGTATGGAGTTCCATATAACTTATTGGTTCAACGCAATTAATATAAGCAACATCTCATAATTTTAGCCACTTTCTGATGTAGCCTTTCAAAAATTTCAACGCACATGAACACACACATTTCAAATAGAGGGATTCCAAGAGGTGCAATGAGGGATTCCAAGAGGTGCAAGGATTGATTGTCTGTGCCATGTTTTCTTGTGTGCGACAAATCAAGAAGGCCAATCGGTGCAATAAGCTCATTCTGTCAGCCCCTGTGACGACAGCTATTGTCTCCTCAGCGACTATGGTCTTTGCCTTCCCGAATTCCTCAAGCAATTCAAGCTGATGAAACTTGGAAAACAACTTTGACAAGAATGCAATTTTGGTACTAGACAACTGTCTTCGAGATGAAAGACTGCCTAGGAGAAGCCGATATTTTCTATGGAACTACAGAAGGATCATTGTCAGGTGTGGAATTTCAAATTTAGTTTATCTGTATATTGAAAGTTTGATGAAGGTTACTTGTTTTTCTTACGTGTTATTTTAAGACGTTAACCTATGTTAGTGAATATCAAACTCTTTTATTATATGCAAAATTATGTGTTATCTGCCATACATAGGGCATTCAAAATGATACTTACTCACTTGTTTTTGGGTTTTGAGGAATATTTCTTTTTGTTTGATTGAGAGTTTTGGTTAGAGAAAAGAAGGATTACTGCTTCAGATTGCTTTAAATTTAAAATTTTAATTATATGGTTTTGCAAAAACATACTAATTTTCATACTACATATTAATGTTAAAATAGGTTAACATTATCCTCTGTTTTTATTTTAAAGTTACAAATTTACAACGGCAAGGAAAAAAAAAACAATGAACAACTGAAACAGAAAATTGATTTTGTTAATGAAATTGAATAGTTGAAACAGAAAATTGAATTTGTTAGTGAAATTGGAATGAACATCTTACAGACATTCATCTCCTAAACTTAAGAAAAATACACCTGTTAAAAAGAAAAGCAATTATAATTAAGAAAAATACACCTGTTAAAAAGAAAAGCAACTATAATTGTACATCAATATCTCAAAATGCAATTATAATTATACATCAAAATCTCAAAATGCAAGATGTATATTTATTGCCATTTTTTGCCATTTTTTGGTTGCTAACAAGATGTGCATTTATTGCCATTTCAATAGTATTCTCAGCATGCATCTTGTCATCTTGTTCGCCTGGACCCATCTCCACTGCTCATGACAAATCCACTTTTTCCAGGTTTCGCGTATTTTAATTAGAAATGAATTTCTGTTCTGCGCTACCTTTCCTGTTTCTGTTTAGGATTTCTTGAATCAATGTTAAACATGTTGTTTGCATGTATTTTTAAATTATAACCAAATTTGAGTTTTTGTACCTTACATATGTTTTTGAATTATAAAGGAAATTGTGTTCCAGTATGCTTTGGGTTTTAAATATATGTAAAAAATATATTTAATGCTTTTTATATGATAATTAAAAACGTTATTTTTTTTTTTTAAATTATAAAGAAAATTCTGTTGTGATACGTGTAAGATTTATTTTTTAAATAAATGTTAATTAAATGTTTTGTTTTTTAATTGGGGCTAGCACTAACAACAACTAAGGGAGTGAGGGCGCCCCACCATCTTCATCCACTTTGAAGAGGGTATAAAGATGCATGTCAAGCATTCTTTTTGTTGCAAGTATGCGAAAATTTTCTAGAGGAGGAAGGGGTTTTATATGGCAAAACTGGCTATATAGGAAATCATTGGATGAGTGTGGGTATGGGAGGTAAGCTGGTGGGAGAATTTGGAGGTATGGGCTCATGGGGTGGCATTTTGGTTGTGCCAACCCCTGCTCCTTAAGTTGCGGAAAATTGGGAAGGGGCTCAAGCCAATTCTGATGGCATTGTCAAATTCTTTGTTGTGGTTTGTAGCAAGCGAATTTGGGACTCAGGCACAAGATGCCTTCCCAAATCCATCTTCTGCATCTTCATGGTATTGTCAAGGAGGGAGAGGTAGGACGCGGGCAAAGAGGCAAAATCGCTAGAGAGCTCTTTGACTTTTAGTCGTTTGTTAAAGTTTGTACGCCCAATTTTAAGGCTAGTTTACATTTTTGCACAAGAACCCTTTATCTTCTTTCACCTTTGTTATTTTTTGAAAGAGGACTATGCATAGGCACTTATTTATTTTGGGGGCAGAAGAGGGATCTCGACTTATTGAGAGCATAAGAGGTTGTTCCTTCAAAGAAGCATGTAAGACATCTGATTCAGTGTTTCTCATTTAGATTTTCCCCTTCTTCATTTTTACTTAATTAGATAAGCTTGAACACACAGAGTAGAAAACTGAGTATAGGCGACACGGTTTCATGGTTCGACCAAAACTTTCTTTACAAACAGATCATATTTTCTGTCAAGACTTCATCGGCTAGAATTTACAACCAAGTACAAAGAAGACAGACACAGGATTGGCCAAGCATTGTAGTGTCACAAGACTCCTTGAACATCAGCCACTTATCATTCAGAAACCAGAACAAAGTGTAGGCACAACACTTATTCACATAGGGTAGACAAACAAAAAACTCACACAAAAGGAAAAACAAGATGAGAGAAAAGGAGTGCACAACAAGCAAACAAAACTAGAAGACAAGAAAGCGAAATGGTCAAAGCAAATAGGATGTGAAACCAGAATAAGAAAACCATGATACGTTACGAGTGAAAAACGATTGCAAGGAAAGGAAAGCTAAGATGCAACTAATCCTACTCCTATACCAACAAATAAATGGTCGGGGCTACGTGAAATGAAATTTTCAGTGAAGCCACCATAATCACTCCTAACCTGCATCCACAAAGATACAAACACTAAAACAGATAAAAAGTAGTGTGCAAAAGAAAATACAAAAACTCGAACAAGTTGCACATGGAAAGGAAGGTCGTTCCTATGGGCATAAAGATGTGTCACAACCACTCAATACATGTGCTTACCTTTTTTATGGATACCCTTTCTAAACAAACCTTGAAAACTTCTTGCAGGTGCATCCTCACCTGCGTTGAGATTCTCAGCGAGCTCGAGGAAGGATTGAAGGTTGTTACCTGCAACGGAGCTTTCCAAGTAAGGTTGTTCCAACCATTGAATGATTGGATCATGAGATTCATAATGGTTGTTTGGATAACCTCGTGATCTATGAGAGGGTGAATTTTCGATTTGACAGACGGGATCACGATGGGAACCTTGTAAGAAAAAATAAATTTGATCATTGGCAACATTCTTGACAAGAAAGTGAGGACCTACCATAACCATCAGCACAGGTTGAAGTGCCTCACCTGCTTGATAGAAGTTTGAAGGGAAATATGGTGAACAATGAAGACCAGAGAGCACAAAGCAAATGCCATTGGATGTGTTGTTGGGAAAATGATGAGCTGAATGACAATCACTCCAGATAGAGAAATGATCAGATGACCTTGTTGGGGCATCAAATTCCCAGTTTGCAATTTGAACAATCTTGCAAATGCTCTACAAAATCGAACCAAGTTCGTTGTAAGCTAAATATGAAAAATGGATTTGGAGTGCAAGGTTCGCAAGAAGACCAAGGAACTGATCATGAGAGGGAAAATTCGATAAGTATGATTGCGGGCAAAGACAATATTTGAGATGATCAACTTCCCAATTCCATGACTTCATGAGAATTGGGCACTCCCAACCCGAGTTTGATGTAAGAGAAGTGCATGAAGATGGATGCACTATGACAGGTTCGTGGATTCAGTCATCATTGAAGTTTTGAAAATTTGGAAGATCACACTCGAAATACCAAACATTTGTTACACGAGGATCCACACTGAATGAAACCATGCAGATATACTGATTGTGCATGAGAATCCACATCTGATTGGGTTCTTGGGGCTTACAAGAGTCACGAGGTTCTGACATAACCATCAACGGACATTGAAGTGCCTCGAATCCCTGGTGCATCCAGGAAATTTCCAGAATTACATAATTGCATTTTGAAGCGTGAAACAGGTCATGCATGGCTTGAGAGTGGTTGTTGTTACTTATTTCAAAACTGCTCTCAGGATGGCAGCCATCTCTATCATAGGTTGCACCAAATTTTTCAGCTTCAACAAGCTGACTTGAAGAGTCGTCTTCATGCAAGAGAAGAGATGACGAGGAATGGGAAGTACACTCTATGATTAGACCGTTTTCAAATCCATCATGGAAATTCTCTCTTCCTTGTGTCAGTTGAGGAGATACCTCATATGATGAAGAAACAAGAGAATGCAGAGTATCTCCGACGCATGTGGATGCGTTCTGAATGGTAGGACACAAGGGCAAGTGAGGTGAAGAGGAAGTTTCGATATGAATGTCTTCTTTGATCGAAGCACATTCCAGATTTGAGTTAGAGTCTTCATGAGAAAATGGAAGATCACATGATGTGCTTGGGTGTTATTCATAGCATATGGAAGTATGGGGATGATGACTTCCCAAGACTGGGGGTTGATCAAAAGAATTAATTGTACAAGATGTTCCATCGAGAATGGCAGATTGAGAATCATTCAAGAATGGAAGTTCATTATTTTGGCATGAACAATTTTGAAACAGTGAGGAAGATTGATAATGTCCTCACCTTTTTATTCTGCTTCATGTGTAACGTGACGTCCTTGCACCTGATCGCAATTCGAGCCAGCAACTTGAGAATCAAGAGAATGAGAACAACTAGCTGGTGGAACAAATTGATCAAGCGAGTCATGGTACAAGGAGTCATGGCTTGTAGATGATGGAGGATGGTAGAGATGTAGATCAGATTCAAGACTTGAGTTATGAATGGTGATGTCCTCTTGTGGAATGGAGTGAGTCTTCACTATAGGCTTCCTAAGCCATTCTGGATCTTCCTCCATAGAAGCGGGAGGCAAATGAAAAGATGGGTTGGGGACATGCTTGCATATTTCTTGGTTTTTCAATCACCACAAGGGGGCACCCACATCGGGACCTAAAAAGGAGGACAAGGAACAAAGAGGGTTTTGGGATCCTCCTCTACAATTTGAGGTGCCTCATGATCGACAAGAGTTGGGGGGGAACAAAAATTAGGAGGTTCACTATATTGAGAAACATGAACCAAGCATTTAAACTCCTCTAAAGAAATTGAAGTTCAAAAGTTTTTCAAGAATTTCATAATGGAGGTAAAGGAAGTGATCATCAAAATCCTCAACTGATTCGTCAGGCGCCATTCTTAAATGGGAAAAATTTTCATGGAAATCTTGATGGCTATACTCATCGAATGTTTTAGTCGTCATTTCGGCAAGTTGACCAAATGAATCGATAGAGGCAAAGGGTAATGTGTGACACCATTTCTTAACGCGACCTTCAAATGTGAGTGTTAGTAATACAATCCATACATCTTCGTACTCTATCTTTTGGCGTAGGAAAAAGTTTATAACTTGATGCACGTGCATGAAAATATGGTTCACCCTCACCACTGAAATTTAACTTGGACAGGTTATGGATAACTTTCGTGGGGATGGTACATTCGAACTTTGTAGAAAGACATCTGGGGCTTATGATATTGCGAAGAGCTATTTTTAAATAAGAGATTCAAACTAGACTCTATAAGCACAGCCTGTCATCTGGTCCTCCTTCTAGTGCCATTTTGTTGATGGTATTGGACCCGCCAATGCCAACAAAGGGTTTCTCCTAGGTATGAAGTCCCAACTAGACTTCACACCGTTTGGTGTAGGAGTCCTATCCAGTACGATGGACTGGTTGCCATGATCTTAGAGATTTTCCTTAGCTCTTTCTTTTCAGCACATGAGATGTTATGCTTGTGAATTCAAAAAATGAGGTGAGTATACCTGGTGAGTGCATATTAAACTTGTGTCTAGGTTCTCTTACTATAAAGGAGAGGGTAAAAGTGAGCCTCCAAATGAGAGATAGTAATACCACCTAGGGAGAGACACAAGTGAAAAAACAATAAGGGTTTGTCTAGCATCCAACAGAATAGTCCACAATAGATGCAACAGTCGTTAAAAACAAAATGTAAGGGAAAACACAAACATCATCCAATGGAGTAGTCCACAGGGGGGTGACAATCATTATAACCAAAGAAAATAGGAATGGTCTATCTAATTTCCAGCGGACTGGTCCACATGGACGAGACAACAATGATATACAATACGACACATCTTCAACAATGTAAGTACTAAAATAATTGAAGTAGTTTAACTATCTTATTATAGGTTAAACAAACATGAAATACAAACGTTTAAATAATATTCTTACAAACAAATACAAAACATGCGTGAAGCGTGCTGGCCTGAGATAGGTTTCTAAATTAAGCAAAAGTTCCAAGACACATCTGTACACCATTGATCACTAGCCCCAATAGTGGGACATTGGAGCCACTCCTCGCTCCTCAAAGAACAGACTGTGGACTCTCAAGGTTATGTGGGAGGAGGCAAGGTGAAAATTCCTTTGCTTATACAATGAAGGGGTATATATAGCCAAGGAGCGCAGTGCTAACTACTTGCCTGCTCTGTGCATTTCTGGAGAGAAATGTTAGCTTCCTGCCTGCTCTGTGCATTTCTGGAGAAGAGTGATGGTTGGGCAGCTGAGGGACAACACTGCAAAGATTATGGAGATAGTGGGTTCCGAAGAAGGGAAGGACACTGGAGGAGACCACCGTGCAGTTTTAGATGCTAAGGGAGGCTGGGGTTCTTGCACATTGTTTAGTTCTAGTAGGCAAGAAAAAGATTAATGGTTATAGAAACAAATCATGTAGTTTCAGAAATATGGATGAGGCTAGGTTCCTCAGGAAACTGGCTAAGTGTGAGATTAGCGAAAGCGATGTAAACAATGATAGAACTTGACTATGATCACACACTGGAACACTTAATGATACAACATAGAACATTCAAAACATATAAAAAATACTCTGCTTGATGCAACGACCTTCGTGACAAGAGATCGTGAAGTGAGTGTGAAACATGTCTATGTAATGAGAACAACTGTTACGCACAAATCTTTCCCCTTGTAGCAGAACAAACTTCCCTTTGCTTGACAAATGATAATCACCATGCCCAAAGATGACACATGTTGGATAAAGATGGGAGCGTGGACAACTCTTAAGATCAAGGAGGGGGCTTGAGATCATCAGCTTACAAATAAGTGACCAAGGAACGATCGATTACAAGATCCATGGTAGGCTCTGAAAATTGGATGCAGGCCAAAATAATGGAACTTCACACAACAACAATGTTAAACACACCCATGGTGAAGATAAAATATGAAGGATAAGCATTATATGTGTCTATTATTCACATGATATATGTTTATAATACATTGGAGTGACTTTTGGATTCATCTTCTAAGGTCTCCTAGACTTCCTTTGGTTGTTCAACTTCCACACCATAAAACTTAGCAGATTAGGTGTCCAACATTCCCCCCCTTAATCTGAAAGAGTATATACGAGTCCAAGAAGAGAGCTATAATACAAAATTCAATAATGGATGACAACAATAAGATGCATCTGCTCTCAGAAATGATGGTATAAGGTGGTTTTTTAAGGATGACCATCAACACTGGAACACTTAGTGCAGTTCTTGAAAATATTCCAAATCTGGCAAGAAACTGAAATCTTCTGCTCGAGGAAATGTCCCTAAGGCTTTACAGAGGGAGAACTTAAACCTAGAAAAGGGAGGTCTAAAACCTGCGATGGTTTAAGGATGACCACCAGCTCTAAAATTCTTAATGCAATTCCTAGAACTCTTCCAGAACTGGAAATAAGTTGAAGTCTTCTGCTAGAGGAAGTGTCCCCAATTATTTGAAGAAGAAGAAGCTCAACATGAAAAGGGAGGTCTCAACCCTGCATATATTGTTTAAAGATGGCCACCAACCAAAGGCATACTCAGGCACATACCTTTCTTTCACTACAACTCTAAATTTGGTATGGCAGGTTGTGGCTTAGGTTCACTTGATGTGGCTTTGAAGCTTGTATATGACCATCACTTCCCCCCTATACAAGGTGAGATGATGGAGAAAACTCAATTGCAAGACTTTTCAATACTTTAGAACAAATTCTGACATATGACTGAAATATCTTCTTGGCTTTTGAAGCCCATTTCCAAGATTTAGCGATCTAAGATGAATCTGCATTCTTGCAGGAGGCTTGTTTTTGAAGCATCTGTTTGAAGAATGATTTTGTTCACTATAATGCTTGCATGGGGGAAGATAAAAACAATGATCTTTCACATGGCCAACTCAATCACAATGTTGGCATCGGGAAATCTATTGTTTTGAAGGAGTAGGAACAGGTGAATATGAAATGTCATGAAGAAATCCAACACTCTGAAATTGGATTGGCTTGGAATAATCTAGAATATGAAAGGACACATCCTTGTCATATCCAAGACTGGTTTTGTTTCTGTTATTGACAATCTTTTCCCAAGGTTTGATAATTGGCTTGGGAAGTGCAGGTTGAATTTTTGCTTTTGCATGCAAATATGCTCTTGCACTAAGCACGAAATGTGAATCAACCTCGACCTTATTGATTTCATCACTTACTGGACGTTGATGGATGTTTGTTTTAACCTTGAACAAAGGATTTTTTTGAGTAGAAAACAATTTAGAATGACAACTATGTTGAAGCTCATCTCGTTGGAATTGAAATTATAGTTGCAAAAACTCTATCTTTTCATGTGCATTCCGCAAACAGGTTTGAATGTTGGAAAGAGAGGATTTTTTTATTTGGATTGTGTCGTCAACAATAGATTGTATCATAGTTTTCAATAACTCTAATACTTCACCAATCAGAGCCATTTTTTAGCAAATCAACCTCAAAAAATAGTAAGACAATGAGGAACTCAATGCTAAACTCCAAAATCCAATATAACACAATCAACAGTAGATAGCATATAATGCAAATAATGCACAGACCAACTTGCATGTACTCCCCTATTGCATCATCTTTTGCCAAACCTTTGGATTAATTGGCAACCGACAACACTCTCTTAATACAATCACCTGTACTTGGCTAAGAAGAATCTAAAAGGCTCAAACAAAATATATGGCTATGTATGGAGTTCCATATAACTTATTGGTTCAACGCAATTAATATAAGCAACATCTCAGAATTTTAGCCACTTTTTGATGTAGCCTTTCAAAAATTTCAACGCACATGAACACACACATTTCAAATAGAGGGATTCCAAGAGGTGCAATGAGGGACTTACATCACCAAAATTTCACAATAAGTACTGACAGGATGCAAACCTCGAAGCTCTACTCAATGGCAACAATTAGTACAGAGTCAAATTCATTCACTCCATTCATATGAACCAAATCATAGGTATATGAGCCAACATGAAGAATTCAATTAATCACCTTTCACAATTCAACCTTGAAAGGAACCAAATATATGAAGCTAATAATATGTGACCATTAATGTACATACCACAACATATAATAATTATTGAAGTTATGACCTTTCAACTCTTAGTGCACAATAATTCACTTTCAAACGCACAATAGAGCATGACACCTCCAGTCACTTTACTATGCCAATGTAATCAACTTACACATGGGTCAAATATATCAACCAACGTATGCAGGATATGATTCCATAAGTCTCCAAGAAAGATCTCAAGTTCAAATTCCTTAGCAACTAATTCTTGGCACTAGGCTTCTCGATAAATCTAGAAGAAGAAACCACATAATTAGTCTTGTGATAGATTTGTCTTAGGAATCTCCCTTGCCCCACATTGTTCATGTAGCATGCAATCTACAACAAAAGAAGGACCAACACTGCACCAGAAAGGGATCCAGGACGTATTATAGAGTTTCCATTATACTAAGCATACTTACAATGCCAACCCAATAATATGAATCCAAGCTCATTAAAATCCCAATGCACATGCAATATATATACCTTTAGACTGCCCAACATAACCAAGAGACAAAGTCGGTTTATGAGGAAGAATCTACAGAAAAATTTGGCATAACAGAATTGAAATTGAAGGAGCCAAAGTTGAGCTTCGAAGCAAGATATGAAAGGACTCAAATCTTAGACGTCCGAAGGTTGGAAAGGTCTTTATTGACCTCGTAGTTTCATGCGCATTACAAGAATTCTGGAAGTGCGTGGTTGGTTGCGATAACAAAATTGCTAGTTATTTCGCGGCGTTGAAGAAGGCAAAGACTTTGGAGGCAATGTCAAAGGTGTTAATAGAAGTTCTAAGCCCTTCCCTCATGCAACACCTTTGGAAATATGAGGCATGGGAATCTATTTTGTATTTGGGTATTAGGCATTGGTTGAGGCAATATTGTTGGCCATCACCACAAATGGAATCTAGGAATAAATTATGATGTCCAGAGCTTGTACAATGGATTCTCCATATTCACACCGCTCTCTGCAAATGTACCTGTTAATATCGGGGGTTAGACTTGTCCCAGCGACGCAAATGAAATGGGCACTAGCATTGGGTGTGCATAAATGGAATGAGAGTGCGTGACACTGCGCCATTCAATGATAGGTCAAAAAGACATAATTGACTAGTAGAGAGGTGAGAAGAACCTATAGAGCATTGACATGAAATGACAGCTAGAAACAGTTCCCTAAGCGTATGAGAAAGATATTATGATTTGCAGACTGACATATAGAGAATGGCCACAAAGCCAGTGGCTCTGATTTTAGCAACACATTTGTAATACATTGGAGTGGCTCTTGGATTCATAAGTCAAATAATAAGTCAAACACTTTATTAAACTCATATACGTACAGAGGAGTATCATGGCTAAAATCGCATGATCTCAGCCCCTCTTGTAACATATCATGGTTCGTTAATCTCTTCTTCTAACTTGGTCTCCGCTTCACTTTCACCATATAATCTACAGGGTTTTGTCTTCAGTTGTCTCCATGAATTCAATCTGATAGTGAAGTTCTTCGTTTTCCGATGAAACCTAGAAAGCTCTTCACGTTCGATCGCGGAAAGTGCGTGTGAATTTTCATTAACATCTTGGACAACAGGGGCAAAGGGGGTCCTATGTTCAAAACCCGACATCATTTTAGACAACGACAGGTGTGCGTGTAGTGATCCCTTTCAACTCTTCAATGATCGTCTCTAGAAGAATCAACAATGGATATAAGCAGTTATTGCCTCTTGAGGAGGGATATGCAATGTATAAAGCCTATTCGTGATGGGAGAGAAACAATGGTTAACTCCGGTGTCATTGACTGGGGTGTTGTTTGTGTGCGGAATTATGAGATGGAAACAGACTGTGCGATGCTGGGAAGCAACGTGAAAGTATTTGCACGGACCAGTGCCTTAAAATGGAATCTCCTTTTTAAGACAAATGGAAACAAATTGAACGCTTCGTTAACATAACCAACTTTCAGTTTTGTTTTTGTTTTTATTTTTTATTTTTTCTACTTAATTTTATACGAAATTTTGTAGGAATTAAGAACAAAATTTAGCAGAGATTTTTTTTGTAATTGTAAATTTCGTATTTGTAAAATTTAAATATGCCAGAATTTTGAGAGCTCTAACTTTAATAATATCTTTGAAAACACACTTTAAAAAATTATAAATTTATAATCTTATGAAAAAATTGCATTGCCAAATACTACTTCTTTTTGGATCAACAATAAATTAACAAATCAATTTTATTAAGAACAAAAATTATGTTTTTTAGTAGGCCATCACATAATTAAATTTTTTATTTTTTCTTTTTAATGAAGTTTTTTATTTTATTTTTTAATTGTTTATAAAATATAAAATATTAAATAAATTTTTATTTTTAAAGCAATAAATCGTAATACTCAAAGCATATTGAATAAAATTTCCTTTATAATTAAAAAAAACAAAAAGGTGCATCAACCGTCAAATATCGAGATATGTACGTGCCGCCGACGGCTAGCACTATTAATGTTCTAGAATGGGGAGCAAATCTA